>JALGBA010002160.1:0-134672 GCA_023970755.1 Azemiops feae | reverse complement strand
CCTCAGGAACCTCCTTCTCTCGTAGTCTTGTTTAATCCCGCTCTTTCTATCCCTGCTCCGCAAGGCCTGTGGAACCGGTAAGATAAATCCGGTTCAGCCATCGGTACCTGAACAGGTACCTGAACAGGCTCCTAGCCAGGATATGGACCCGTTGTTTTCTGAACCGGTTGTGATACACAAACAAATCCCTTACCCCCCCCCCCATGTTCTTGAAATCCATTCAGGGGCAATGGAAGTCCCCAGGTGCTTTTCCCTCAATAGGGGCAATGGACCGTAAGTTGATTGACACAGTGCCGGTCTTGAATGAGGCGCTGGAAGCGCCTGAGGTGGATGAGTCCTTAAACCCTTTATTTTCTGATTCCAAGGTGCCAGGGGATATAGCGGAGGTGTTGAAGCCCAAGGATAAGAAATCCGAGGCTTCTCTCCGCAGGACACCAGGCTTCGGCATGGGCAATAAGAGCGTCCACCTCAACCTCATTCTTTGCAAGGGTCTCTCTTATCTGGCTCCATCAATTACAGGCCAGAATTCCCCCAGAGGAGGTAAGAGTCCATCAGGACTTAACGAAATTAATGGTGGCATAACAATACATGGCAGACGTGTCTCTGCAGGCCACCAGATTCTTGGCCCGTGCCATAGCATCCAATGTCACTGCACGCCGGTTGCTATGGCTCAGGAATTGGAAGGCCGAGGTTAAACACAAATGGCGCGTGGCTTCTGCCCCGTACCGTGGTGCCCGCCTTTTTGGGGAGGCCCTAGCTCCCTATTTAATTGAGAACAGGGAGAAACGGAGGGTCCTTTACCACCTTTCCAGGAGGCCGAGCTGACAGTTCTCCCCATACACCCGCCGGCAGCCATTTTGGCCCGGATCAGATTCAGCCTCAGCACAAGTCTCCTGGCCATTTCCTGCAGGTCTGGACCGTTCCTTTGATCAGTCTGGCTACAGAGACAGAGACAGACAACAGGCTCAGGGTAAGTGGTCCTTTCGAGGCAGGGGAGGCCGTCCCTTTCATAAATCCAAGTGACTCAGGGAGGGACTCTCCCATAGGTGGCAGACTAACTTACTTTCTCCACCAATGGGAGACCATGACCACAGACTCTTGGGTGCTAAGCACCATCAGGGATGGTCTGTCTCTGGAGTTTGTGACCAGGCCACCTCAATGCTTTATTTCCTGTCCCCCTCTAAGGAACCCAGTCAAGAAGAGCCTTCTGAGGGAGGCCTTTCAACACCTGTTACACATAAGAGCCATAGAAAGGGTGCCATCTGACCAACTAAGACAAGGTTTTTACTCCATCCTATTCGTTGTCCCAAAGGCCTCAGGGGGATGGAGGGCGATACTCGACCTCAAGGGCCTAAACTCCCACCTGTCGTACCAAAAGTTCAAGATGCAGACGCTCCAGTCCATCTTGGCCAGTGTCAGATGAGGGGACTTCATGACGTCCATAGATCTTACAGAGGCATATCTCCACATCCCCATACATCCAAACCACCAACAATATCTCAGGTTTTGCTATTCCAACAGCCACTATCAATACAAAGCCCTGCCGTTCGGCCTCTCGTCGGCTCCCGGGGTTTTCACCAAGATCTTGGCGGGACTCGCCGCTCACCTATGGTTGGTGCTGGTGCACATCCAATGTTACCTGGATGACATCCTCATCCAGTCATCCTCTGCCCTGGCCGCCCAGGCAGAGCTGGCCCTCACTATAAGGACACTTCAGGACCATGGTTTTTCAGTCAACTTTCAAAAGAGTCAGCTGATTCCCTCAACCCGCCTTCTACACTTGGGCGCGGTGATCGACACAGACCTTTGCCAGGTCTACCTGTCTCGGGAACGTCAAAACAGCATTTGAGGCATGGTCCTCAAGGTCCGCAGGGAGCGTGTAGTGGCACTGGCTATACTCTCCCAACTACTGGGAAAGATGATATCATGCATAGAGATAGTGCCTTGGGCCAGACTACACTCCAGAAACCTTCAATGGTTCTTGCTCCCATTCCAAAGGCTGGGCACAAGCTCTTCCAACCAAAGGGTACGGGTCCCATTCCAGACCCTAGGATCCCTTCTGTGGTGGACCTCCCCAGTGGTAGCCAGGGGGTCACTGTTCAAGGACCCCAGCAGGCTAACCCTGACCACAGATGCCAGTCTGTTTGGCTGGGGAGCGCACTTCCAGTCTCAATTGGCTCAGGGCTGGTGGTCCTGGGCAGACCTGAAGCACAATATCAATTGGCTGGAACTCAGAGCTATTCATCTGGCCCTCCGCCACTTCCACAACAAGATTGTGAGGCAACACGTGCTGGTCCTCATGGATAACGTGGCGGCAAAAGCCCATGTGAACCGTCAAGGTGGTATCCGATCCCGGTCTCTCATGGCCGAGGCCAAGTTATTGTGATCCTGGGCAGAAAACAATCTCCTCTCCCTGAAGGCCGAGCATATCTCGGGAGAGGTGAATCGTCAGGCAGATTACTTAAGCCGGGCGACAGTAGACCATTCAGAATGGAGTCTACACCCGGATCTCTTCAGGGAGATATCGGAGAGGTTCGGGCAACCGGTTCTGGACTTGTTCACCTCACCGGCGAACTCCCAGCTTCCAAGATTCTTTTCCCGGTTCCCCTCTCTGGGGGCAGAGAGGGCGGATGCCCTTTGCAGCCCATGGCCAAGGGGCCTGATGTACACCTTTCCGCCTCTCCCTCTGATCCCGGCAGTCATCAGAAAAGCACTGCAGGAATGGGCAGAGCTCATATTCATTGCTCCGCACTGGCCGAGGCGACCATGGTTTGCTGACCTCGTGAGTCTCTCTGTGGCCCCTCCATGGAGGATCCCTCCAGATCGGATAAGGCTCATACAGGGAGTCATACAACACCCGGAGCCTCAGTGGCTCCAGTTAACCGCTTGGCACTTGAACGCCGGATCTTAACCAGAGAATCCTACCCATCGGGAGTGATCTCCATGATTCAAGCCTCCCGAAGGCCGGCGACCAATCGCATTTATGACTCCACGTGGAGGAATTTCTGCAGTTGGTGCGACAGCAACCACTTGGCTCTCTCAGAGGTGACTATTCCCCGGCTCTTGGACTATCTGTTGGAGGGTGTTGATAAAGGATTGGTGCCCAACACTATACGCCGACAGGTCGTGACTCTGGCCACGGTGTTTACCTATGGCAATTCGGAACCACTGGCTCAACACCCCATGGTCCGCTCCTTCATCAAAGGGGTCACCAACAGTAAACCATCCGTGATACATAGGTATCCCACTTGGGAGTTGCCACGGGTCTTGCAGGCCCTTACCAAGTCACCCTTTGAACCTGTTAGGACCTGCAACCTTAGGTCCTTGTCTCTTAAGGTTGCCTTCTTGGTTGCAATTACCTCGGCTAGGCGTATCTCGGAACTGGCAGCTCTTCTGTCAGGGAGGACTTGTGTGTTTTTCACACGGACAGAGTGGTCCTGCATTTGGACCCCTCATTCGTTCCCAAGGTTAACACCTTATTTCACAGGGCACAAGAGATTGTGTTACCGGACTTTTGCCCTAACCCATCACATGCCCTGGAACGGCAATGGCACACTCTCCATGTCCGCAGGGCGTTACGCTATTACATCAAGTGGACGGCGCCTTTTCGCAGGTCTGAAGCCCTTTTTGTTTCCTTCCACCCGGCTTCCAAGGGTCAGAAAGTGTCTTCTTCTACCATTGGCAGGTGGATTAGGACCTGTATTTCGGAGGCCTATCAGGCATCCTCTTTAGCGATTCCAGGTCATTTGATGGCACATTCCACTCGCAGTGCTGCTACCTCTGCAGCATGGGCTACACAGGCCACCATAGATGACATTTGCAGGGCGGCGCCGTGGTCTTCGCCTTCCCCTTTTGTGCGCCATTATAGACTTGATAAGTTTGCCTCGGCAGAGGCCTCTTTTGGCCGCAGGGTACTGCAACAGGTGGTGCCGGCGGCAGGGACGCTGGCCCAGTCTGCTTCCCCCCCATAGGGACAGAAGGGCTTTGGTATGTCCCATTGGTGGATTCTCCATTCTTCATGCTGGAGAAGGGGCGTTGTCTTACCTGAACGCCTTTTCTCAGCATGATGAATGGAGAATCCACACCCATCCCTTATGCGCAGTCCGGTCCAGCATTAGGGATCTGGGAGCCAACATGTTGTACAGTCATTGGCTTCGCCCTCTTCGAAACTGGGGGCGTGTCCTCAGCCAGACGGGCGTGGCAGCTTTGACTGACTTGGTCTACTTTGGCAGGAGGTCAGAATTAACCCATTGGTGGATTCTCCATTCATCATGCCAAGAAAAGGTGTTCAGGTAAGACAACGCCCCTTCTATTCAATCTGTTCTTCTTCCTTTTCCTCAAATTTCTTCTGATTTATGTAAAAACTCTTTCATTTTCAATGTTGTCACTCTCTTTTCTAATTTTCCCATTGGCTGGATCTGTTGGTCAGTTGGGTCTTCTGTCTTAGTATTTAGTTGTTCCACTTCTCCTGTTACTTGCTGCATTGTTAGTTCTTTGGTTGTAGTCAAGATCTGGGTTTGTATATCTAAGCTGGCATCTTGTTCCTTTATGTTGCCTCTTATTTTGTTACACGCTGAAAGAATGGTTATGTGTATTGATTTCAACATAAAAAGGATTTTTTCCTGATCTTCATCCATATTCTCTTGATAATGTATTAAGTTGAAAATTTAAAATCAAATGTTAAAAATATTTTTTTGTTTTTTATAGCTAGGTATGGGACGTGTTGTAGGTAGTCTTTATAGTGGAAATTGTTTGCCAAGTAAGAATTTATAGTCCAAAGTATTCCATCATCTTGTATAATAATAGATACTTCTCATGTAAAGAAATAGGAAAACAATTTCCCACATATAGCTCTGAAAATCAGTAAAGGTTTATCTTCATAGTTCAAACAGGCCAGATATGCCACTCTGCAGTTCCTTCTTTACAGCTGAGTTTTTCACAGGTGGTATCTGACAAGGTCAAAGAGTTTTCTTTAAATTCTAGGCTTCAAGCCAAGTCTCTTTTAGTCAATAACAAGGTGTAATACCATACTTTGCCACAAGATGTCACCAATGCCATTTAAAAATTTTTAAGTCCCCTGTTTTTATAATAGTTTTTCAAAGTTTATTTCTTTTCTTTTTAGATAAAAATCAGCGTATCCAGTAGAAACAAGAATAAGAAAACTTTTAAGAAAACTTTTTAGTCCCCAAATTTCAAAAGTATATGCATTCAATTAGATTAAAGTTGTTTTTATAATTGCTTTGTTTCCCCTGGGTAGTCAGTCGCCGCTGTTCTTAGAGGGTGGGGCAGGAATTCCCTTCCCTCTCTCCTCACAGGGGAAAAAATACTTAGGGCAGCTTTTGCAGGAAAGATATTTAGAGTCTTAAAGAGAAGATCAGATCTCACCCAATTTCATCTGCGTTGCTTTAAAGGTACTTGGTAGTAATTTTGACTTCGGCTGTCAGCAGCTTAATGATGAGCCATATTGCTATGACTGGTCTTTCCTCTGCCTATTTGGAGAGCTGCCCCAATCAAGCAGAAGGGCTGCCACCCTCCCACAATCAAGCGGGGATCACCTCCTCGCTCGTCGCCCCTACAGGGCGACTTTCGACCCTTTCTGGGTTCTCCCAGTGGGATGAAATCAGATGCTGAAGACGGAGTTCGCCTCCATGCATCCACAGGCGCCGATGGCAAACCGGAAGTCCAATTTATTAGAGAGTTCTTTATGCAGCCATGCTGGTTTCTTTTGAGAGCTGTTACTTTTCTTTGTTTATTAGTATTGTGGACCTGCTTTGAAAATAGGTCGGTCACCACCCAAATGACAGTATTTTCTGTGCTTTCTGGCAGTTCTATGATGAAGTCCATAGAGATCTCTCTCCAGGGTGCTGAAGGGTTTGCTATTGGCTGCAAAAGCCAACTCTTTTTCCTTGCCTTTGTTTTGCTGCTGCGCAAGTGGGACAGCTAGCCACATAACTTTCAATGTCCTTTTTTAATGATGGCCACCAGAATTGCTGCCTCAAAAAGTGTACGGTTTTTACAAATCCAAAGTGTCCCACAAGTTTTGAATTGTGGGAGATTTGTATTGTATTCAGTCTTTGGGTGGAGAGGATATACAGCTTCCCCCCTACTCATGCTAGTCCATCTCGCATGGAGCAGAGGTCCTTATGACATAAGAACCACTCATCTTTCTCTAGGGCTTCTTTAAAAGCTGCAATAGCGGCGTTATCTAGTGGTGGGGCATCTTTTGCCTGTGTCTTCATAATTACTGGGGCTGCTAATTGTGGTGTAGAGAGTAGGGGTTTGACAATTTCCACTTTTATGCTGCTTTATTATGGCATCCTTGATAAAGTGTCCACTAGAAAGTTCTTTCTTCCTGGCAAGTAGTGGAGAGTAAAATTGAACCAATGAAAATATTGGGCCCACCATGCTTGTTTGGGAGACAATTTCCTTGGGGTTTTGAGAGCCTCTAAGTTTTTATGATCAGTCCATACTTGGAAAGGGATCTTGCTCCCTTCCAGGAAGTGTCTCCAGGCTAGGAGATCCCACTGCACAGCATAAGCTTCCTTCTCCAAAACCGCCCAGCATTGTTCAGTTTCTGATAGCTTTTTTGAAATGTAAGCGCAGGGCTGTAATTGGTCCTTTTCATTCTCTTGGAGCAGGACCACACCCACTTCTACATCACTGGCATCATTCTGAATTATGAATGGTTTTTCTGGGTCTGTCTTAGCCCTGGCTCCACCAAGAAAAGATTCTTTAGCTTTTCAAATGCAGCTTGGTATTCCATAGTCCATTTCAGTGGCTGGCTGGGCTTTGGTTTATCCACTCCCTTAGTTTTTAAGAGATTTGTAATAGGGAGTGCAATCTGTGCAAAGGAGGGGATGAACTGCCGATAAAAATTTGCAAAGCCCAGGAAACTCTGTAATTGCTTTCTGGTGCAGGGAGCTGCCCATTCCAAAATGGCTTGCACTTTTTCCAGATCCATCTCCACCCCCTCATGTGAGATCTGGTAGCCTAGGTAATAATTTTTTTCCTTGTGGAACTCGCACTTGGACAATTTTGCATACAGCTTGGCCTCACAGAGTTTCTTCAGGACCACCCTGATTAGTTTCACATGCTCAGCTTTTGTTTTGGTGTAAATTAATATATTGTCCAGGTACACCAAAACTCATGGAGCACTTTGTTGATCAGCTGCATGAATACAGCAGGGGCCCCCTGTAGTCCAAATGGGAGCACTTTAAATTGGAAGCAGCCAAGAGGGCAGTTGAAAGCAGTTTTCCACTCATCCCCCTCCTTAATTCTGACCCGGTAGGACGCCTCTCATTGATCTAACTTAGAAAATATTTTCCCTTTCGAGAGATGGGCCAGCATATCTTTTATGAAGGGCAAGGGATATTTATTTTTTACACACACTGCATTCAAGCCCCTATAATCAATGCAGAAACAAAGAGACCCATATTTCTTCTCTCGAAATAATACAGGTGCTGCCACCTGGAATGGGACCCTAAGGCTCCAACCCTTGGCCATGCCTCCTTTACCTCTCACCTCATGCCTCCGCCCATTTACCTCCAATGTTCCTCCTTGTTGTTTATTTGGAAGAAGTGCATACAACATAGGATGCAGTCTCTCATACTTCTTTGCTAGGATTACATACACCTGTGCAAAGAGTTTTGGAGCTATGGCAAAAGTCCCATCTACATACCAAGTGTCAGATGACTGCAAGATGTTCAATCAAGTCCTTCGGCCAAATATTAGGATTCTCCTTAATCCCTCTCCAAAGTCCCCTAGTAGGAAAGGCTCTTGTAAGCCAGGAGTTGGTGAATATACCTTGTATTGCTCAGATAAAACAAGTTCATCAAGGCTTACCGGGTCTGAGAGTGCCATCCGTATTTTGCTCCTTTTTCTGTGGATGGTTTTTCGTAATGCTGGGGTTGCGGGTATTGCAGAATAGACCACTGGGCTCACGTTGGCCAGGCACAGATTGATAACTTTGGATGTGCCTTCCAATGTGTCCTCCGCCTGCCATTTCATGCTGCTCAGCACATGCTCTGCTGATGGGGTGTGTGGATGCTCATTGATTCTTTTTATTACTTCTCTGAGTTTTGTGTGAATTCTGGCACTGCATCTATCATGCTGTTCACAGAGCCAAAATGAAAGACAAGAATCAATTACACTCAGCTTATCAAATACATAGAGGTACCCTGTGCTGGACCAGTCAGCTTAAGAACTGTGTGCTATTGTATTTAGCATTTAAAGGGTTAAATGCTGTTTCCTTAAGAAATGGCTTGTGTGTAATGTAGCTTATCTAGTTAAATGGGAGGAGTTTCAAAGTTTATGACTGTACTTCCTGGCTTTGTGCTATTGTATCACCTCTTCCCTGCATGGATCCTAGCCATGTGGTGGCTGGGCTAAGATCTCCAACATGTAAGGTTATGCAGAAGTGGGAAATCCATTGTTCATTTACCTGTGAAATGAGTTTATATTGCTATCTACATTCTGGAAGAACTTCTACATAAATGTGAGTTGATATTTGAGGATACCTAGAAATAAAGTGATATTTGTTTGACCTGTTTCACTGAGTTGACTGTCTGTCTCACTGGGATTTAAGCAGCTTATTCTGCGTGGGACAGAATATACCCATCAGAAACAAACTTTTCTCTTCCTCTCTTGCTTGCTACAGTTACATCCATCGTGCAGGCAGAAGTCTTCTCAACAGCAGTAATACAACAGTGAGTGTTTGTTGTCTTCAATGAATGCAATGTACAGTATTTTATTGGTTTCCCATAAGAGTGTTGGTGTGGGGGCTATGAGTTACATGGAATGATGGAGACTGTTTGAAGACAGGAAGGAAAATCGTGCGTAGGTGTGGATAATTAGGAGTGAATATGGTATCTTACATTCTCCTGAAGTGCTGTTATAACTATTGAGATGCAACATTTGTTTATTCAGGGTTGTCAAAGGAGCAGGGGAAGCAGATGAAAGCTAGAGCAATGTAAACACCCTAGGCCAAAAAAGGTGCTACAAAGGATTTTCATTCTGGTTTTCAAACAGCTTCCATCATTCCATGTAACCCAAAGCCTTCCGCAGGAATCTCAATTTGCATATCTTGATAACAAGATATACAGAGGAAATTGAAACTTTGAGGTGGGGAGATAGAACAGTCCCCCTTTGCAAATGAGAGAAAATATCAAATAAACAAATGAAAGCTGGTTTTTGGAATGCTTGTTTCTTTTTCTCACTTACTACTTAAATTGTGTGGCTCAAGGGACTGTGGACTGCATATCTGGGACTATGGACTGCACCTCTCCCCTCAACCTGATGCACCCTGCTCCCCCAGCTCATGCCCCTAGCCTTGTGGAAGGTTGCAAAAACCTCCCATCCCAGCTTCTCTTGTCTCTCTTGTTCTTTTCCTCCCCAATGTCACAGCCTGCCTCCATGTCTTCCCCCTCCCACCGCCCCTCTTGTAGCCTTTTGTGGTGATTTTTTTTTTAGCCTCTTTTATTTTCCTTTTGAACAAAGCCTACATGAATGTACATGTCAAGATGCACCTGCTGCCAAGGTCTCACCCAGCACCCCGGAGATCCCTGCCACCAGACACCATACCCAGGCCTTCAGCCATCCTTCCTTCCTTTTCTTCCTTCCTTCTCACTCCAACCCTCTCCTTTCCTTCTCACTCTCTCTCCCTCCCTCCCTTCCAAGATTGAGAAACACTGGCAAAAAAGTTTGGAGACTCTTCTCCCCCCCCCAGTTGCAGAACGTGTTACAGCTCTCTTCCAATCCTCTGTTGAGGGCGTGGGGCGGCGAGGGAGGAGACACATACACACACACACACACAATTAAACAACATTAGAAAGTGGGCAGAGCAAAGGAAGGAGAGATAAGGCCTAGAATGGGTTAGCAAGGTGATCATTGGGAGGGGAGGGGGCAGTCACCTGACCTGGGTTATTTATTCATTTATTGCAATCTGGTGACTGAAATTTGGCACAATCAAGGTAGACAGAAGAGGATTTGGGATATTCCCCAGCCCGGCCCTTGAGAAATGTACATACATTCTCAACAAGCATATATGTCTACCAGCTGGCAGGAAATATTAAATGTCCTTTTATGAACTAAAATTGCAGCAGCATTATTAATAACAGCCATGGCGATAAATAATTGAGGCGCTGCACAGCAGTCACTTTGGTTGTTGCTGATTCATGGAGGGAATTTATTGAGTAAGCAAACAGCATGCAAAATATTTAAATTTTAAATGCATTTAATTGGCAGGCTCGACTTCACAAACATATGATAATCATATGTTTCTGAGACAGACAATTGGTGCTTTGCTTGCTTAATACACAAGATGAATGTACCAGATAATGCGCCATTCACCCTCTGCCCCATGCCAGGCTGCCTCCCCCCCCCATGGGAGGAGCTGCACCGGCCCTGCCATTCGCCTGCATACCCCCTTCCCCCTGCAATCAGAGAAACTGTGCCTGCCCTGCCTGTGCACCCACCCACCCCCGCAATCAGAGAAGCTGCACCTGCTCTGCCATTCGCCTGTGCACCCACCTGCCCACCGCAATCAGAGAAGCTGCACCTGCCCTTTCGCCTGTGAACCCACTCGCCCCCCACAATCAAAGAAGCTGCACCTGCCTGCTGTTCACCTGTGCACCAACCCGCCCCCACAATCAGAGAAGCTGCGCCTGCTCTGCAGTTTGCTTGCATACCCACCACACAACACAGTCCCTGCGATTACCCACCCCACACTGCCATTCGCCTGCAGCACTATGGCTTCTCACTGCCACCCGATTGGCTGGCGGCTAACTGTCCCATTCAGCCAAAGGCCTAGGACAAAGAGTGCCTTGGCAAAAGGACTAGGCCAAAGGGTGCAAGGTGGAGGGCAAGGGGCCCATTGGCCAGGGAGAATAGTTGGGGGAGGGCCAGCTGAGGAAGAAGGCTGGAGGTAAATGGGCAGAGGCATGAGGTGAGAGGTGAAGAAGGCATGGCCAAGGGTTGTAGCCTTATGGTCCTAGACCCCTGCTACCTGGATCTGGCTAGCTGGATAAAGCCACGAGTCAGATTTTTGTCTACAAACCAGAGCAGTTCTTCTAATTCCCTGGGAGTCATCGAATACGGTTTTGGTTTTGGCAGTTTAGCTCCAGGGATGATTTTAATGGCACAGTCTGTGGGTTGGGGGGGGCGCTCGTCCAAACTCCTCTTGCTGAAAACCTCAGCTAGGTCGTGATACTCTCTAGGTATAACTGCAAGGTCTCATCATTCAACACGGTCGCTACTTTTGGGGCTGGTTCCTTCTTTGGGCAATCAAGCTTATTCAGTGATTATTTTTTTCCTTTTGGGAATTTTAAGCGTCCCTCTCTCCAATTCACTAGCGGGTTCCATTTCTTCAGCCAGGTCAACCCCAGGATGAGAGGCCATTCCATGCTTGGTGCCACTATGAAGGTTAGTGTCTCTAAGTGGGCCCCCATAACTAGTCCCTGCAATGGACCCATTGAGTTGGCAGAAAACAATCGAGTTCTTTAACCTTCTCAATTGGACCCCCAGTCTCCCTACCAGGGTTGGACTGATCAGGTACCTGGTGTAACCCGAATCTATTAGGGTGGTTAGGGCCATCTTTTTTTCCTTGCCTGGGATTAACAGTTCTATGGGCAGGGTTACTGGCATAATCGGCCCACTTATCAAGGGATCGTCTTCGTAGTCGCTTTTGGGCATCCCCAGTTCATCCTCCTGTGGGGGCTGAGTTCCCCCTCCTAATTTTGGGGTTGGGTGGAACTCCATGACCTCCACACTCTTCAGGGCTGTATCCTTTGGGTGTTGAACAGGTTTCATCAGCTTCCCTCTGGAGAGTTGGTCTCCCTTCTTAGCAGGGCTTTTGTGCAGCATTCCAGAGCATGATGGCTTTCCTTGCCACATTTGAAGCAGGCGGTTGACCACAGTTGAGCTACTGTGGGTTTGGCAGCCTCCCCTTTCTTTTCTGGTGGGGACTGCTTCCAAACCCTGATGGGTATTGGTTGCAGTTCTGGTCAATCTCTGCTTCTTCGGCCAGGATGCACCAGTCATACAGACGGGCCGAGGCTCCACGGGTGATGCAGGCATTGAGCCATCTTTGAAGCAGCTCACCAGAATGTCCTCTGGCCAGTTGAGGTGGCACACTAGGTCTTGGAACCCCTCTGTGTACTCGGCTATGGGTGGCGTCCCTGCCTCACCATTTTTATGTGGTCCCGCGCCTTCTGATTAGCCAGATGATCTTCAAAACATTGCTTCAGGGCAGTCATGAAATGGTTAAAGTTTTGGAGCTCCGGGACATCGGAGTTGTGCAAGATTATCATCTACCGGGCTGCAGCGCCTTCTAGGGCCAGTGTGACAACCCTGACTTTAGCTTCTTTGCTGGGGAGGGTTCTCCCATACACCTGCATGTATGTGAGAATGTGAGCGAGGAAGGATCCTAACTATTGGGGATCCCTGTCAAATTTCACCCCAAAATTCACCAATTTTGGCTCAGGCTGCAGGGCTCTTTCTCTGGTTGAATGTGGGATGTTCACCCCTGTGAGGGCCGCTTGATGCAGGGTGGCTGGCGTGGTTGCCACCATCTCGGTAGAGCCAGTTGCCCCTGCTGTGGTTTCAGTGGCTATGGACTCACTCTTAACGCATGTAACTTCTTTGAGTCATTCCTCACTTCTCCCTCTGCACCACCAGGATTTTGTTTCAGGTCCTGAAAAGCCTCCATCATGAAGTGTATTGCTTGCTTCAGGATCTGGTTAGTTGGGTTCTGCTCTCCCTTGGCCTCTTCATCATTGTAGAGCAATTCCATCTCGTGCCTCCAACCCTGCTTTTGGCTGCCCCGGGTGAAAGTTACCCATTGGGTCCTTCCTTCCCAGTCTTCCCTTTTTCCCACAGCAACTGACCACCTTGGCCTTGTGGACTCCTCCATGGCAGTCATTTCCTCTATCCATCTGGAGGGGCTTTCTTCAGGGTGAGTCTTGGTGGTGGACTCTTCTCAGCACTCAATCTCCTCCTGTTTGCTGCCTTGGAGCGACAAGGTGTGCACAGTCCCCATGGTAGGACAGATGCCTCTTCGGGTTGACCATTTTGCAGATCTTGCCTAATGTAAGGTCCTGCCTCAGCTAGTGCTCTCAATAAAGCAGAACTTCTGAAACTGGCATCGTTTCAAAAGGAACTTTTATTGAGAGATAGTGATAGCAGAATAGCAAGGCAAGATCTGATGACTTCCCATGCAAACCGTTACATTAAAACTCTCCCTTCAAACCCCTCCCCAGTCCCCAATAGGTCAGCATGATTTTGGCCAATCCACAGGTGTGAAGTTATTATGGGAACTGGAATGATAAAGCCGCAGTTCTCAGGCATTTCGTTTTCATCCAGGTCTCTTCCCAACAGAGTAGAGATAAGACAGATAGCCCCAGGCACATTCCTCCTCCATTTCACACCCAGAGAAATGCATCAAAGGTGAAAGAACAAGGTAAAGGAAATGCATCCCAAAGCCCACAGAGCTTACCCCTCCCCAAAGAGCAAAACCTTCCCCTCCCAACAGAATGGCAGTACCCTAAAACAAAATGAAATGAATATATAGTTTGAGGGTCTGTTTGAGACTATTCATAAATGTTGCTGGTTGGTTTTATCTGATATTAATCTTGGTATGCTCATTTTGGGACGGAGAAAATATCTTGAGATGGCTACAATTCCTTGTGCAGCTGCGTTGTCTCTCAAGAAATGGTAGAAGCCTTACTCCAGCACTGACAAGGGATGGAAGCAGAGATAAGAAACTTAAGAGATATAATTCTCCATTCGATTCAATAGTAGGCTCAGAATGCTCAGCAACCAGCAGCACCAGCCACTCTAGCAGTTTTGGTGGGGCAACCTGTCTTGTTGCATAACTGTGGTGGTTTACCAGAAAAGTTTGGAGGAGAAACAGACAAGATGAGGACCTTTGCTGCTCAGTGTGAGTAGTTTATGGGGATCCAATTGGTGGACTTTCCTACAGACTATGCAAGAGTCTCCTTCGTATTAAGTTTGTTAAAAGAGTCAATGGGCAAGTGGATGCTGCTAGTCATAGAAGGCAACAAGGTCACGGACAATTATCAGAACTTCAGATTCAGAGTGTATTTTGGAGACCTGATCCAGGTAATTATGGCCAGTCAAGAGATTTGGCAGCTTAAGCAATGCAATAGAAGAATGAGGCTCTCAAAGCTGATTTTAAATTATTGGCAGCACATGTTGATTGGAACAACTCAGTCTTAATTGACCAATTCATGCAAGGGTTACATATTGACATTCAGATGAGCTGGTGAGGGAAGGAGTTCCATGGAACCTAAAGGAGTTATTCCAATATTGCCTGCTCATAGACAACCATTTGGAAGAACTGCAGCTGGAGCAGAGGTACAGGCCCAGTTCTAGATCATGTTTAATGAGTTTTGCTCCCTTTGTGCCAGCTGCAACTGATTGGGGGGGGAGAGCCCATGCAGTTGGAAGCAACTAGAAGAATAGCAGCTGCTGAGGAGAGACAGAGTCAATGGAATTTCACACTTTGTTTTTACTGCAGTGAGGGTGGCATGATGACTCGGTGGTTAAGACACTAGGCTTGTCAGCTGGAAAACTGACAGCCCTGATTCGAGACCTGAGCATTGTGGGCTGGGGTGAGTTCCTACCTTCGCCTAGCTCCTGCCAGATCTTGGATGTTTAGGCACCAACCCTTGGTTGCACCCACTTCACCCCAACCAGCCACCTCAGCCAATTCACAGCCAACTTTCCTCCTCTGCCTGTCCTCCCCCAGTCATTCTCCATGGCCACTGGCCTCTTGATCCTTTGCTCCATGCCCTTCGTCCCTGCCCATTCACCCAGGCACTGTTTAACCCAGGTTTTTTGTTGCATGGAAAAATAACCCCCAGCCAATTGGGTGGCAGGCAGAAGCAATGGTGTTGTGGGGGCAGTGCACGATTGGCAGTGGGTGGGATGATTGCAGGGGCTGTGGGGTGGGCAGCTGTGATGCAAGATTTTTTTTTCAGCACCATGGCTGCTCCACAAGTTTTTCGGAGCATTTCAGGGCATTCAGAGTTGGGAGAAGAGAGTATGTTCTAGAGCAGGGGTATCAAACTCAATTTCACTGAGGGCCACATCAGGGTTGTGGTTGACCTCAGTGGGCCGGGTGGGCATGGTCAGGGTGGGTGTGGTCAGGGTGGGCGTGGTTGAGGTGGGCATGGTCAGCTCGACATCGCTTGTGTTGGGCACCTGTATAGTCCGGGCGGGGCTGGGGGATCCAGCCTGGTCCTCGAGCTCCCAGGGTACCGGGATCCCACAGACCAGACCAGCCCTGCTGTCCCAAGAGGGTTCCCTGCTGCGCTTACCTCCTCCTCGAAGCTGCTGCTGCTGTTCTTGCTCTCCTTGGCCAGGTTGCTCATGATGTTGTGGGAGGGCAAAGTATGTGGGTCAGAGGGAGGCCCACTCCCTCTCCATGTGAGGAACCCTGGCTTTGTAACTAAAGTATCCTCAGCAATAGGATGGGAGACCACCAGGAGAGATCAGAAGGAGGAGACAAGGGGATGGCAAAAGGGCAGCAGGGCTGCTGGTGGCCAAGTGCTCCCTCAGACCCTCCCTCTCTCTTATTGTAATCCCCTCCCTCCCTCCCTCCCTCCCTCCCTTCTTCCCTTTTCTTCTTTTTCCTTCCCTCTTTATTCCCCTTTCTTCCTTCTTCCTTCCCCTCTTTCCTTCTTTTTCCTTCCTTACTCTCTTCCCCTCTTTCCTTCTTTTTTCTTTGTCTTTCCTCTTTCCTTTCTCCTTTCCTATCCCTTTTTGGATGCTCAAATGCAAAAAAGGATTGGATTGCTATCAAAGTTCTGTCTATGACTCTATGACAAAACAGAACACAAAATAGCTTTCTCCTTTGAACTGGGGCATTTCCAACCGAATTGCCCCTCCCTCCCTCCCTCCCTCCCTCCCTCCTCCTTCCTTCCTTCCTCCTTCCTTCCTTCCTTCCTTTCCTTCCTTCCTTCCTTCCTTCCTTCCTTCCTTCCTTCCTTCTCTCCTTGATTTTTTTTTTAAGCTGCCAGGCAGAGGTGGCAACAGGCAGCCAGCGGTGGGCAAAGGTTTCCCCTCCCCCCGTCATTGCCTCTGTATTGCTTAGCTCACCTCTCCCACACCCACACGTGTGTGTGTGTGTGTGTGTGCCTGTGAGCACACACGAAGGTGTGTGTGTGTGTGTCTCACCTCTTGCAGTCCCACACCCTCAACAGAGACCTTCTGCGATGGCAGGCTGCAAACTAATGAAAGCTGTTTTTTTGGAGTACTTGTTTCTTTTTCTCCTCTCCTTTTTTTTTTTTTCCTATAATAAGAAAACAGCAGTGTCTGGGCGAAGCACCAGGTTCAAAAGTTCAGCTACCATGGCAACGTTACGATAAGACTTTCTGGGCTTTACGCCAGTTTCCAAGATAGATACAATGTAGCCCTCCAATCCACATCCCGGTAGCCAAGGCAGTTTTTTTTTTCCCCTTTTTAAAGTGGATAAGAATGTTCAGAAGGGGGGGAGGAAGAAAAAACACTCCACCCCCCTCCCTAAAATTTCCACTTAAATTTAAAACAAGCAAACAAAGAGGAAAAGTCACAGTAAGGCTTTTTTCTTCTCTCTTTTTTTTTTCCAGGATCCCCCGGATTCCAACAGCTCAAATACACAATAGCAAAGTCACTTTTCCCCCCCAAGTATTCAAACGCTGCTTTTTTAAGGAAGGGAGTAGTTTCTAAAAGCTTTTCATAGGGAAGTAAGGAAGGTAACAAGAGGGAAGGAAAGTTCTCACCCGGATCTTCCACGGTGGTTCTTTGTGCTTAGATGTTGCTGTGACTTTCGGCTGGAGCAGCTGAGTGATCGGCCATGTTACTGGCCGATCTTTTCCCCGTCGGCCCAAAGGTGATTTTCTCGGACCTCAGAGGGAGCCGCCGCTCCCTCCGAGATCAACGAGTGCCCTCCTCTACGGTGGTCGCCCCTACAGGGCGACGTTCAACCCTGTCCAGGGTCTACCGGCGGGGGGAAACCGGACGGCCAAGAGAACGAATTCTCTGCACGTCCGCGGGCGCTGCCACCGGATCCGGAAGTCCTTGTTTCTTTTTCTCAAGTGCTGCCGATTGCATCGTGCCCTGCCCCCCTCAGCTCTCGCCCCCAGCCCTGTGGAAGGCTGCAAGAAGCTCCCATCTCAGCTTCGCTCGCCTCTCCTGTTCTTTTCCTCCCAATGTCACAGCATGGGGCTACAGGAGGAGACCCCATACACACACACACACGCACACACACACTCACACAAACACGTGTGCAGGTTCTGGGAGAGGTGAGCTGAGAGCCATGGAGCAGGAGGAAACGATAGGGGAAGGGGTCAAAATGGGAAACCTCTGTCCGGAGCATCTGGCAGCTTAAAAAACAACAACATGTGGAGCAGTGGCTTCCCTTTCAGTCCACCCTCCCCTCTATTGCCTCCACGCCGGGATTGACTCTATGCCTGCTGAAAGGGCAGTTTTGCTTCTGACCCCCCCCCCATGCCAGAAACTGCAAGCTGCTGCCATTCACCTGCCGTGTCCCCCCCGATAGCCCCTGCGATCTCCTATCGCACATTGGCAGGGAGAATCCTAAAGCTCCCATTCTGTTTCCTCCATGCTCAGGAAGGAAGCCGCTGGCCGTGGCTCTCCCACTCGGGGGTGGGATGATCCCAGTGAAAGAAAAGCCTTGCAGGCTGTGAGACAAAGCCGGCGAGCGGGGCATGGAGGTGCTAGTGCGGAGGAAGGCAAGCAGCAGCCCCAGCAGCAAGAAGGACCACCGAAAAGAGCGGAGTCTGTTTGTTTGCCTGCTACAAGCTCACCCATCATCCATTGCTTTCCATGCCTCGGATCAGCTGTAGTGCACCGTGGAGAGCTTGGCTGATGGCAAGGCAGGCGCGCACACAGACTCTGCTGTTTTCAGCGGTGCTTTAGTGCCTGGCCAGCAAAGTGGAGCCAGGCATGGTGAGGCCCAATAAAACGGGGCATGGCCAGGCGTGACGGGTGAAGCTGGGAGGGGTGGGGCGAGGTAGGGCGGGGTGAGGCAAATGAGCTGCAGCTGCTCCTGCGCACCACCAGCCTCCGAGCGCTCACCATTTCCTCTGCGTGTGGCGGGAGGGCACCCAGCCGGGTTGGGGTGGGCCAGGGCTGGGGCAGCGGGGGCTGGTCCCTTACCATTTCTGGAACAGCTCCAGGGGCCAAATTTGGGCCCTTGGTGGGCCGGATCCGGCCTGCGGGCCTTGTGTTTGACATGTCTTTTCTAGAGAAAGAGAATGGAAATTGTGCATGGTATATTTGTGTGTGTATGTGTATGTGTGTGTGTGCTTAAGTGTGTTAAACCAATGCGATGTTTACGTAGCATGACCTGCATATGGATGAATAGAGTTTGGAGATTCTTTCCCCCTGCCCCGGCCTGGTATGTGGTGTGCCGTCTCAAAACAGGATACAGGTCTCTTCCAATCCTGTCTGTTGAGGGCATGGGCTGCATCAGGGAGACTCACACACATGTACAGGCAAACCCATCTCCTGTTTGCTTTCTCTGGTAATGCTATGTACACATATAGATGTTGTCCATGGACAATCTCCATTCTTCTCTCTCTCCAGAATGCTCTTTCTTCTCCCAACTCTGGATGCCCTCCATGCAGTCTGTAGAAAAGTTCCTCCCCCACTTCCTTCCACTGCCCATTCCAGGCATTCCACTGATGCCCGGAATGCAATTGGGGCCACAATACCCATCACCCCAAGGGCTGTGCTGGACTGTGCCTCCCACCTTTTGTTTCCTGCCTTGTTGGAATTGACTGAGTTGCAAGCTAAATCGTGTCTGTGAAGTCCACTAAAGATGCCCCTCCCTTCCTTCCTGGTCCTCCCCAACACACACTCACCTGTCTGCCTCCCCAGTGCCCCTGGCAGTTGCTAGTCCTGCTGCCACTACCCTATCCCCTCCCCTCCACTCCTGCTGACAGATCTGCATGGCCCTGAGCAGCAGGATGCTTTTGCACTGCAGCTTTGCCATTTCTGACACCTTTTTATACCTCGGGCCCCATCCCCTTCTGCATGATCCATCAGAATCATGGCTGTGGAGCCACTCAATTGGTCCAAAAGCACAGCCCCTTTAAAAAAAACTTGCAGAGCGGCTGCAGCATTTTTTAAAAAAATCTTGCATTGCATGCTGCCCACCCCACAGCCCCATAGATCATCCTGCCCACCGCCAATCATGTGCTTCCCCTGCAGCATCATTGCTTCTGCCTGCCACCAGTTTGGCTGGGGCTATTTTTCCCATGCAGCAAAACACCTGGGTCAAATGGTGCCTGGCTGAATGGGCAGGGATGGAGGGTAGGGGATGGAGGGCCAGGAGGCCATTGACTGGGGAGAATGGTTGGGGAGGAGGAGGAGGAAAGTTGGTTGAGAATTGGCTGTGGTGGGTGGCTGGAAGTGAAGTGGGCATGGCCAAGGGTTGATACCTAAATGTTCCATTCCGCTCCTGCCCACCTAGTGGTTTGAAAGCATGCAAATGCAAGTAGATAAATAGGTACTGCTTCAATGGGGAGTAAACAGTGCTCCACAATGTCATGTTGGCCACATGACCATGCAAATGTCTTCAGATAGCATTGACTCAAAAGCTCTTAAAATAGAAATGAGTGCCATACCCTATAGTCAATTACAGCTAGCAGAGTAAAATGTGCGAGACTCCTTTCCTTCCCTTCCTTTAATGCAGTGAGCTGGGGCATATCATCAGGGTTTGTCCAACCAGAGCCCATGGAGGGAACTGGGATAACAGTCAAGGCACAAGAAAGTATCACCCCTCTCACCAAGCACCAACCAGGGAAATAATAGCTTCTCTCAAAAGCTCACAGGAGGGAGCAGCCAACTTATAAGAAGGGCTCAAGTTCAGCTGTATCAAGGTATGCTCTTAATTGTTATAGTCACGTCTTTTGGAAAGAACAATTGGAAGTTTTATTTGAGACTGAGGCAACATAAAATTTTGTGGACCTGAGAGCAATAGAAAGTTACAGGTACTTAGAGATCACCTGCTTGCCCATGAAAGTAGAAATGATAGACAGACAGTTGTTAAGAAGGGTCCCATCATGCAGTCTACAGTGCCATGGTTATTTACAATGGGAGAGCATATCAAACTTTTATCTCGGTATGTGACACAGAATCTTCAAGTCCTCATCATCTTGAGGTCAGCATGGCTAAAGCTACATAACCTAGCAGTAGACTGAGAATGGGGGATTATTTGTTCCTCACTCCTGCCTGTCAGTATCAAGGGATGCAAGCTGCAGCACTTTTTCAGCAGCGTACTGAATGCCCTCAAGCAGGGGACTACAATTGCCAGCCAAGTATGCCAATTTCACAGATATTTTTGGAGAAGAGGAGGCTTCAATCCTTCCTCATATAGGAATTGTGACTGACTATTGATGTGAAATCTGAAACTAAAATTCCAGCTGAGAGACAATATACGATGTCAGCAAAGGAGCTGTTGACATTAAAACAGTATTTGGATTCAAATTTAGAGAAATAATTTATTAATCATTCTAAATCACACCAAGAAGCAAGAGGCAGGTTTTCTGAACCCAAAGGAAGAGGTTGCAATGTACATAGTTCACAATTACAAGGACCTCAACAGGATCACAATAAGGGATCATTACCCACTGCCCCAATATCAGATTTTCTGGATAAATTGCTGCTTTCAATGTGGAGAGCAAGTTGTCTGGCACTTTTGGGGAGTGTTTCTCTTTCACTCTAGTGGTGACTGGAACCACCAGTTGTTTGGAGGGGATAACTGTCTGATAACTTCAGCCTTAGAGTTGTTATACTGGGGCAGCCTCAAAAGGGCATCTGCCAAAAATTGTGGCCCCCTGGGAGGTATTGTAAGGTAAAATCGAAATGATTGAAGTACTGAGTCCATCAGACTTGCTTCAGAGATAGCTTTCTAGGAGTTTTTAGTGCTTCCAGGTTTTTGTGGTCTGTCTAGACCTTGAAGGCAATTTTACTTCCCTCCAAGAAATGCTTCCATGTTAGTAGTGTCCAGCACATCATGTAGGCTTCTTTTTTAAACACTGCCTACTTGCACTTCATTTCATTTAGTTTTTTGGAAGTGTACGCACATGGCTGCAGAACCCCTTGGTCATTCTTCTGCAGCAGCACAACAGCCATTGCCATGTCACTAGCATCCATTTGGATGACAAAGGGGACATTCGGGTCATGAAGTTTCAGTGCCGGCTCCACTGCAAACAGACGTTTGAGCTATTCAAATACCACTTGGCATTCCATTGTCCATCTTAAAGGCTGACTGGGCTGGGGTTTCCCCTCCCCCTTGGTTTTCAGTAGGCTAGTGATGAGCAGTGCTATTTGAATAAATGATGGGATAAATTGGCAGTAAAAGTTTGCAAATCCCAGGAAGCTTTGCAGTTGTATCCTGGTGCAGGGAGGAGCCCATTCCAAGACAGCCCACACTTTTTCAGGGTCCATTTATATCCCATCATGAGAAATGCAGTACCCAAAATAATCAATTCTGCTCTGGTGGAACTCACACTTGGAGAGTTTAGCATATAGCTGAGCAGCTTGAAGATTTTTAAGCACGGCCCTGACCAGTTTCAGGGTAAATTAAAATATCATCCAGGTAAACTAGGACCCCTTTGTACCGATGCTCATGCAGTACCTCATTAATCAGTTGCATGAAGATGACCCTGTAATCCAACGGGAAGCACGAGGACAGGGGTGTCAAACTCAATTTCACTGAGGGCCACATCAGGGTTGTGGTTGACCTCAGGGGGGTGGGTGGGTGTGGTCAGGGTGGGTGTGGTCAGGGTGGGCGTGGTTGAGGTGGGCGTGGTCAGCTCAACATTGCTTGTGTTGGGGGGCACCTGTATAGTCCGGGCGGGGCTGGGGGATCCAGCCTGGTCCTCGAGCTCCCAGGGTACCGGGATCCCACAGACCAGACCAGCCCAGCCCTGCTGTCCCAAGAGGGTTCCCTGCTGCGCTTACCTCCTCCTCGAAGCTGCTGCTGCTGTTCTTGCTCTCCTTGGCCAGGTTGCTCATGATGTTGTGGGAGGGCAAAGTATGTGGGTCAGAGGGAGGCCCACTCCCTCTCCATGTGAGGAACCCTGGCTTTGTAACTAAAGTATCCTCAGCAATAGGATGGGAGACCACCAGGAGAGATCAGAAGGAGGAGACAAGGGGATGGCAAAAGGGCAGCAGGGCTGCTGGTGGCCAAGTGCTCCCTCAGACCCTCCCTCTCTCTCATTGTAATCCCCTCCCTCCCTCCCTTCTTCCCTTTTCTTCTTTTTCCTTCCCTCTTTATTCCCCTTTCTTCCTTCTTCCTTCCCCTTTCTTCCTTCTTCCTTCCCCTCTTTCCTTCTTTTCCCTTCCTTACTCTCTTCCCCTCTTTCCTTCTTTTTTCTTTGTCTTTCCTCTTTCCTTTCTCTTTTCCTATCCCTTTTTGGATGCTCAAATGCAAAAGGATTGGATTGCCATCAAAGTTCTGTCTATGACTCTATGACAAAACAGAACACAAAATAGCTTTCTCCTTTGAACTGGGGCATTTCCAACCGAATTGCCCCTCCCTCCTTGACTGACTCCTTCCTTCCTTCCTTCCTTCCTTCCTTCCTTCCTTCCTTCCTTCCTTCCTTCCTTCCTTCCTTCCTTCCTTCCTTCCTTCCTTCCTTCCTTCCTTCGTTCCTTCCTTCTCTCCTTGCTTTTTTTTTTAAGCTGCCAGAGGCTCCAGGCAGAGGTAGCAACAGGCAGCCAGCAGTGGGCAAAGGTTTCCCCTCCCCCCGTCATTGCCTCTGTATTGCTTAGCTCACCTCACCCAGTGCGGTTTTTCCGCATCCAGAGGGCCTCTCATGAAGTGGGACTGAAACAGTGAAGGAAAACACCACGCAGAGTTTTTCCTCGGGATGAGACGGCCAAGAACAGATTCAGGCAATCTCTTTTATTAGTTCGGCAAAATATGGGTGGTGACATGGGGCAAGCAAGGGGGGTTACATTCTAGCTCAGCAAAATATAGGTGATTTCATGAAGCAAGTAAAAACAGTTACAAAAGGCAGGCAATAGCAGTTACATGAAGCAGGCAAAAGCTGTTACATTCTTTCAGATAAGCATTCCATTCGAAGGCAGTTTGTGTGTGTGAATGTCTTGTACTTTGTTCGTGATATCTGCACGTTGTCCTTGTGTGTGTATGTTTCTCCTCCGATGGACAATCCTCCATTGTTCACAGTTTCTATGCCTACGTGGTGCAGTTACTATTGTAACCTATACGTAGGTGTTGGTGTGTAGCCACAACCCAGACCCACACGTGTGTGTGTGTGTGTGTGTGTGTGTGTGTGCCTGTGAGCACACACGAAGGTGTGTGTGTGTGTGTGTGTTTGGAGTACTTGTTTCTTTTTCTCAAGTGCTGCCGATTGCATCGTGCCCTGCCCCCCTCAGCTCCCGCCCCCAGCCCTGTGGAAGGCTGCAAGAAGCTCCCATCTCAGCTTCTCTCACCTCTCCTGTTCTTTTCCTCCCAATGTCACAGCATGGGGCTACAGGAGATGAGACCCCATACACACACACGCACACACACACACACTCACACAAACACATGTGCAGGTTCTGGGAGAGGTGAGCTGAGAGCCATGGAGCAGGAGGAAACGATAGGGGAAGGGGTCAAAATGGGAAACCTCTGTCCAGAGCATCTGGCAGCTTAAAAAACAACAACATGTGGAGCAGTGGCTTCCCTTTCAGTCCACCCTCCCCTCCATTGCCTCCACGCCGGGATTGACTTTATGCCTGCCGAAAGGGCAGTTTTGCTTCTGACCCCCCCATGCCAGAAACTGCAAGCTGCTGCCGTTCACCTGCTGTGTCCCCCCCCCGATAGCCCCTGCGATCTCCTATCGCACGTTGGCAGGCAGAATCCTAAAGCTCCCATTCTGTTTCCTCCACGCTCAGGAAGGAAGCCGCTGGCCATGGCTCTCCCACTCGGGGGTGGGACGATCCCAGTGAAAGAAAAGCCTTGCAGGCTGTGAGACCAAGCCGGCGAGCAGGGCATGGAGGCGCTAGTGTGGAGGAAGGCAAGCAGCAGCCCCAGCAGCAAGAAGGACCACCGAAAAGAGCAGAGTCTGTGTGTTCGCCTGCTACAAGCTCACCCATCAGCCATTGCTTTCCATGCCTCGGATCAGCTGTAGCGCGCCGTGGAGAGCTTGGCTGATGGCAAGGCAGGCGCGCACACAGACTCTGCTCTTTTCAGCGGTGCTTTAGTGCCTGGCCCAGCAAAGTGGAGCCAGGCATGGTGAGGCCCAATACAACGGGGCATGGCCGGGCGTGACGGGCAAAGCTGGGAGGGGTGGGGTGAGGCCGGGAGAGGTAGGGCGGGGTGAGGCAAATGAGCTGCAGCTGCTCCTGCACACCACCAGCCTCCGAGCGCTCACCATTTCCTCTGTGTGCTGGTCCTTTGCCATTTCTGGAACAGCTCCAGGGGCCAAATTTGGGCCCTTGGTGGGCCGGATCTGGCCCGCGGGCCTTGTGTTTGACATGTCTGCACTAGGAATTGGAAACATCCCAGAGGGCAGTTAAAAGCAGTTTTCCACTTGTCCCCTTCTTTAATTCTAACTCACTAGTATGCCACTGGCAAGTCCAGTATAGAGAAAATCTTCCCTTTGGTCAGGTGAGCCAGGATATCCTTCATCAGGTGTAGTAGGTAAATATTTTCAACATACTGCATTAAGCCCACAGTAATCAATCCAGAGATGAAGTGATCCATCTTTCTTTAATTAGGCCCACAGATTACTACCCTTTCCTCCTTCACATTGGGATGAATGACACAACAAAGAACCTCAGTACAATATTGAGAGATTATAAGCAACTAGGCAATAAAATTAAGGAGCTAGAAGCACAACTAGTGGTATCATCAGTACTCCCAATGAAAGGCCAACACCCATTGAAGGAAAAAAGAATTCTAGAAATAAACCACTGGCTAATGGGATAGTTTCCTGGACCATGGCCTGCATTTCCTATGCAAAAGACTCTTGGCAAAGGATGGGCTGCACCTCACGAAACCAGGGAAAATTTTACTTGGAAAAAGACTGGCTCAACTCATCAGAAGAGCTTTAAAATAAAATTGAGGGGAAAGGGTGACCAATCTTTAGAATCTCTAGAACACAAAACCAATCAAAAATCCTAAGAAAAGAAATCAAACAATGAGGTAGGAAGTGATGAGAAAAAAGAAAAACTCAAACAACAATCAGGAGATGCAGGAAACATACCCACAGATAGGCATAAGACTTAAATGCTTATATACAAATGCTCAAAGTTTGGGGAACAAACAGGGTGAACTAGAAGCAAAAGTACACAAGGGTACTTAATATGACATAATTGCCATTACAGAAACCTGGTGGGATGAAACCCCTGATTGGAATGTACTGGTGGATTGATACAAATTATTCAAAAGTAACAGACCTACAAAAAGAGGAGGTGGAGTTGCTCTATATGTAAGAGAACACTACATATCTACAGAAATGCACATGATCAAAGATAAAACCCCTCCAGAATGCAGATAGGTCAATACAAAAGGGGGGGGGAGACATTGCCATAGGTGTATATTACAGGCCACCCAACCAATCAGAAGAAGTAGATGAACTCTTTGCCAACCAGTTAACAAATGTGTGTAGGAAGCATACCACAGTAGTAATGGGAGATTTCAACTATCCAGATATCAACTAGGGAGACCAACTCTGCAGTGAGTGGGAGATCAAACAGATTCCTAACCAACCTAACTGACCACTTTGTCATCCAAAAGATGGAGGAGGGAACTAGAAGTGAAGCTATACTGGACCTAATCCCTACTAATCGAGAAGAAGTGATAGAGGGAGTTGAAGTTGCCAGAACCTTGCATGAAAGTGTCCATATGATACTGGAATTCAGTATAATGCAAGCACAAGCAATAGAAAATAATCCAACCAGTGTCTTAAACTTCAAAAGAGCTGATTTTAACAAACTCAGAGAATCTAGGAAAGATTCCATGGATGAAAATCCTAAAGGGGAAAACAACTCAAAAAGCATGGGCAACTGAAAAATGTGATCATAAAAGTCCAGTCCAGCATAATACCACTGAAAAAGAAAAACAAGAAATTTAAGAAGAAACCAGCATGGCTGCACAAAGATCTCTCTGACAAACTGAATGACAAAAAGGACAAGTACAAAAAATGGAAAGAGGGACAAATAACAAAGGTTGATTGTCAGTAGACAGCCAGAATGTGCAAAGATGAAGTCAGGAAAGCAAAGGCTCAGAATGAACAAAGACTTGCAACAGAAATCAAGGATTATATAAAAAAAGTTTCTTTCAATATATTAATAACAAGAAAAAAGTCAAGGAAACTGTAGGTCCACTAAAGAGAGAAAATGGCAAGGAAATAACAGACAGGGAAAAAGCAGAGCTGCTTAACTCATTCTTTGCATCAGTCTTCACACAAAAAGAAATTATAGCCCAACATAGCAAAACAACTACTGCAAAAGACAAAGTAGAAACAAAAATTAAAATAAACAAGTAAATGGTAAGCGAACACCTATCCAACTTTGACAAATGTAAATCACCAGGATCTGACAGATTACATCCCAGAGTTCTGAAGGAGCTGGCAGGTGTTATCTCAGAACCACCACACCATATCTTTCAAAAATCTTGGAGCACTGGGGAAGTACCTGAGGATTAGAAAAGGGCTGATGTGGTTCCCATCTTCAAGAAAGGGGGGGGGGGAACCAGACCCAGGAAACTACAGACCAATCAGTCTAACATCAATACCTGGGAAGATCCTAGAAAACAAATAAAAAAACAAAAAACAAATCTGAGAACAATTAGAAGCAAACAAAGTTATAACTAGTAGCCAGCATGGATTTGTTAAAAACAGATCATGCCAAACCAAATTTATTTCATTCTTTGATAAAGTGACTAAATTAGTAGACCAGCTAGTGGACATAGTATACTTAGATTTCAGTAAGGCGTTCAACACAGTAGACCACAACTTACTTCTTGGTAAGTTAGAAAAAGGCGGAATAGACAACATCACTAACAGATGGATTTGTAGCTGGCTGACAAACCATGCTCAATGAGTAGTCCTCAATGGTACTACATCCACATGGAGAGACGTAGCGGTGGGGTATCACAAGGCTCTGTCTTAGGCCCAGTAGTCTTCAATATCTTCATAAATGACTTAGATGAGGGAATAGAAAGGGAACTCATCAAATTTGCTGATGACACTAAACTGGCAGGAATAGCCAACACCCTAGAAGACAAACTCAGGATCCAAAAAGTTCTTGACAAACTTGAACAATGGGCCCTATCCAACAAATTGAACTTTAATGTGGAGAAAAGCAAAGTTTTACATTTAAGCAGGAAAAATCAAAAGTATAAGTACAGATTAGGTGAGACCTGGCTCAAAAACAGTAACTGTAAGAGGGACCTTGGAGTCTTAGTGGATGATCACTTGAATATGAGCCAGCAGTGTGCAGCAGCAGCCAAAAAAAGCTAATACAATCCTGGGTTGTATAAACAGAGGCATAGAATCAAGATCATGTGAAGTATTAGTACCCTTTTATAAAACCCTAGTGAGATCACATCTGCAACCAATTTTGGTCACCATACTATAAAAAAGATGTTGAGACTTTGGAAAAAATTCAGAGAAGAACAACTAAGATGATCAAAGTCCTGGAGATTAAAACATATGAAGAACGGCTGCAGTACTTGGGTTTGGCTAATCTAAAGAAAAGAAGAAATAGGGGTGATATGATAACATTATTCCATTATTTGAGGGGCTGCCACAAAGAAGAGGGGGTCAAATTATTCTCCAAAGCACCAGAAGGCAGGACAAAAAACGATGGTTGAAAACTGATCAAAGAGAGAAGCAACCTGGAATTAAGGAGAAACTTCCTAACATTTTGTGATGACAATTAACCAATGGAACAGCTTGCCTTCAGAAATCGTGGGCACTCCATCGTTGGAGATTTTTAAGAAGAAACTAGACATTCACTTGTCTGAAATGGTATAGGTTCTCCTGCTTGAGCAGGGGGCTGGACTAGAAGACCTCCAAGGTCTCTTCCAGTTCTATTATGTTCTATTCTTTTCCCTAAATAGCACTGGTGGTGGCCATCTGCGGTATAGCTAGCTGTATGAACCCCAATTTTATGTTTTTGTCTATAAATGTCCGGAGCTCCTTGAGCTCCCTCGGGGTCATAGAATACAGCTTAGGCTTGGGTAGTTTAGCCCCCAGTAATATTTCTATGGAGCAGTCGCTGGCGTGGTGGTGGGGGATGCATACAAGCCCCTTTCGCTAAAAACATCCCATAAGTCCCAGTATAATAAGAATAGATATCATAAATCTTCACAATTTTTTTTCTCAAATTTATCTAAATATAGCCTTAGGGTCATTCTGATTTGGGTGACTCTGGACTACAGATTAATCCTCAAGTAGCCTCTACAACTCTCAGCTAACAACCAACTGTCAGAATGCTAACAACAGGATGACTGCAAAGAATATAAATCCTTCTATTCCCCACTATTTGGTCACAACTGAAGAAGCTTATTGGATGAGAAATGAAAAGTTTTCCAAGAAAAAAACCAAGAAAATCTAGTTGTCTTTTGAAAAGCACCTTTGGAACTTCCTCCCAAATTTTCCTCCATTGGAGAGGGGAGAAAATTGCTTGGTCAAGCTATCACTTGACCAATAACAATAGTATTGGAAGGAACCTGGGAATCTTCCTGTAAGGACCCACCTCAATTTACATCTTAAGAAGACAGAACTCTTGGAACGTTTCTTCCAACAGGAATCTTTATTAAGAAAAACTGACTGAAGGCATGCTAGACAGGATCCGAGGGACCTCCCTGACCATTCAATGTTTTAAAGTGTTCCCAGGCAGCCCCACTCCACATTCCTTCCAGTCAATTCAAATTGGCAGATGGTTGGGTGTTGAATCCATCGGATCCCAAACATTGCAATCTTCCCCCCCTTTTTTCCTTGCTGCCGGTAAAAGGAGACTTCATAGGGAGTGAGATCAAAGGCTGATGGCCACATTGTTATTGTTAGTACTCTCTAAGGAATCCACAGAGGATGTTCCTTTGTAGTTGATAGTAGGAATGCCAGTCATAAATACCCGTGTTTACTCCCCCCCCCTTTGTAGTATGACAGAATCCAGAAGAGAGTAAGAATTGGGTTTTCTCAGAGTAGATAGCTAGAAATAAAACATAATTGGATTCTGACATCCGGCTCCCCTTAAAAATAAGAGAGGTCCACCTGTAGAGAAAACAAAACAGGTATAAAAGTTAGTCTGGCTTGTTAGGATACTCTGTATGAAACTTCTTTAAAAGCTTCGGGGCTCTGACATGACGTTTATGGACCCACTCGTTTTGAGAGGCGGGGAGGTGCTTCCATGCTACTAGGTATTGAGTTTCCCCACGATATTTTCTAGAGTCCAGGATTTCCCTTATTTCGAAGTGTTGCTCTCCTTCTACCATGATTGGGGTTGGTGGGGGGGGGATTTTTGGCCGTAAGGGTGACTGTTGTTCTCTTTTCAGCAAACTGCAGTGGAAAATTGGGTGTATTTGCCTAAGATTCTTGGGTAATTCTAATTCTACTGTTACTGGGTTTATGATTCTTTTAATTGGAAAAGGCCCTATATATTTTGGTCCAAGTTTTTTACAGGGTTGTATGGATTTTAAGTATTTTGTAGACAAGTACACCATTTCTCCTATAATGAATGGTGTGGGCTCCACCCTTTTCTTATCTGCTTGTGCTTTGTATGCTTGCCTAGCTTCCTCTAGAGCTTTTCTAACTATTGGCCAGGTGTTTTGTAATTGTTCCATCCATTCTTTCAGTGATGGGATTGCCGGTTCGTTTGGGGTTAGTTCTGGCATGGGGTTGAAACTTTGATCGGTAGCTATTTGAAAAGGAGTGTAACCTGTGCTGGAGTGGACTGCATTATTGTAGGCAACCTCTGCGAAAGGCAACAGGTCCGTCCAATCTGACTGCTGGAAATTAAGAAAACATCTTAAATATTGCTCAAGTACTGAGTTACATTTTTACGATTGACCATTTCCCTGAGGATGATGGCTAGATGTCAGTCCCTGGGTGGTCCCTAAAAGGGGTAGAAATTCCTTCCAAAATGCAGATGTAAATTGCACTCCCCTATCAGATATGATGCGTTGGGGTGCCCCATGCAATCTGTAAATATGTTGCACGAAAAGTTTCGCTAAAGCTTATGCGGTGGGGATCTTTTGGCAAGGAATAAAGTGAACCTGTTTGGAAAATAAGTCCGTGACCGTCCAAATAACAATATTCCCATTGCTTTCTAGTAATTCCACTATAAAATCCATGGCTATTTCCCTCCAGGGGGCTGAGGGATTTGCCACTGTTTGTAACAGTCCTGGTGATTTCCCTTGAAACATTTTTGCAGTTGCACACTTTGGACAGCTGGCCACGTAACTTTCTATGTCTTTTTTCATGGATGGCCACCAAAATTGCCGTTTAATTAAGTGCAATGTTTTTACAAATCCAAAATGCCCTGCTGATTTTGTGTCATGGAAAAGCTGCATGAATGTGATCCTTTGGTGGTCGGTATATATAACTTCTCCCCCACCCAAGGCAGTCTGTCTTTCATTGTGCACACATGTTTATTTTTCTGGAACCATTCATCTGTTTCCAAACTTTTCCGGAATTCAATTCCGGTCTGGCTATCCAGCTGTGGTTTTAATTTAACTTGGGCTCTGGTAGTCACTGGCACTGCCAGTTGTGATTCTCCCATGATCGGTTTAGAGTCAGTGGCTCGCATGCTGTTATATTGGGGCATGCAAGATAATGCATCTGCCAGAAAGTTCTTTCCTCCCGGCAAATGCTTGAGCTTAAAATGGAATTGGTGAAAATGCTGGGACCAGCGGGCTTGCTTGGTGTTGAGCTTCCTGGGTGTTTTCAAGGCTTCCAAATTTTTGTGGTCTGTCCACACCTGGAAAGGGATTTTATTGCCTTCAAGCAATTGGCACCATGTAAGTAATGACCAACGTATCCCATATGCCTCTTTCTCCCACACGGGCCAGCTCTGTTCCGTTTCAGTGAGTTTCCTGGACGTATATGCGCAGGGTTGCAATATTCCTTCATCATTTTCTTGTAATAGTACAGCCCCCACTGCCACATCATTTGCATCCGTCTGTATTATGAAGGGTTTGTCCATGTCTGGGTGCCTCAGTACTGGTTCGGCAGAAAAAAGCCTCTTTAATCTCTCAAATGCCGCTTGGCATTCCATTGTCCATTTTAGTGGCTGGCTAGGTTTCACTGAGGATTCTCCCTTCATTTTTAGTAAGTTCGTGAGGGGCAGGGCTATCTGGGCAAATGAGGGGATGAATTGGCGGTAAAAGTTTGCGAAACCCAGGAAACTTTGCAGTTCCTTTCTTGTGCGAGGTGGTGCCCATTCTAATACTGCCCTGATCTTTTCTGGGTCCATTTCAATGCCCTGTGGGGATATGCGGTAACCTAGGTAGGCTATTCTTTCCTGGTGAAATTCGCATTTTGATAATTTGGCATATAGGTGGGCGGCTCGCAGTTTCTTTAAAACCGCTCTGACTAGGTTGACATGTTCCTCTTTTGATTCTGTGAAGATAAGGATGTCATCTAAATAAACCAGGACCCCCTTAAATAGGTGCTCCCTTAGTACCTCATTGATTAATTGCATAAATACTGCGGGGGCCCCTTGTAATCCAAATGGCAAAACTTTGAATTGGTAGCACTCCATTGGGCAGTTAAATGCGGTTTTCCATTCATCCCGTTCCTAATTCTCACGCGGTAATACGCTTCCCTTAGATCTAGTTTAGTAAAAAAAATTCCTTTCGAGAGGTGTGATAACATGTCCTTCATGAGGGGTAGGGGGTATAGGTTGCTTTCACTGATTGCATTCAATAGGCGGTAGTCCACCCATAAGCGTAGAGAGACGTCCTTCTTCTCTCTAAAGAGGACCGGAGCAGCCACCTTAGGCTTGGCTGGTTCAATGAAACCCCTTTCTAGGTTTTTCTTTATAAATCTCTCCATTTCCTCCTTCTCCTTTGGGCTCATGGAGTATAATCTGGGCTTCGGGAGTTTTGCCCCGGGCTTGAATTCTATGGCACAGTCCGTGGGTTGGTGGGGGGGAAGCTCATCCGCCCTCTCCTCGCTGAAAACTTCAGCCAGATCTCTGTATTCCTCTGATATTTCTGGTAGCCCCTTTTCTTCTCCCATGGACGCTATTTCCGTTTTTAATTTTGGTAGATCCCCTTGGGGTTTTAAGTCTGTAGGGTCCTCTTTCAGGAAATTGATTTCTTTCATCCTCCAATTTACCCAGGGGTTCCATTTTGTTAACCATTCCAGCCCTAGGATCATCAGGCATTCCATGCCTGGGGTCACTACAAACGTTATGTCTTCCTCATGATTTCCCAGGGATAGGTGGATTGGTAATGTGGTTAGGGTAGCTGGCACCCCCCCCCCCTGCTATGGACCCATCTAACTGGCCAAATGAGATTGGTTGTTCCAGCCTCCTCACCGGAATGCCCAAATTTCCCACTAGTGTCGGGCTAATGAGGCAGCGGGTGCAGCCAGAGTCTATTAAGGCTTTCACTTTGACAGCTTCGGGCATGGAGGGGGTTAATATAGTCACTGTCTTGAGGATGGGTGGGATGGATCCACTTACCAGTGGTTTGCCCTCCGAGCTGTCATCTGGGGCATCCACCGGCCCTGCGGTGTAGGCTGGAGCTCTTTCCCCATGATGGGCGGAGGTAGGGGATTCCACAGCCTCTATCCCTCTCATGGCAGATTCTTTTGACTTAGCTGGGGACTTCCCGGATTTGCTGGCCGGTGGTCTGTCTGGGTTGTGCTGGGGGGCTTTCGAGCGGCATTCTACAGCCCAATGCCCCTCTCTCCCGCATTTGAAACAACCCATTGGCTTCTTGGCCATAGCCGATGGCTTCGCTGGTTCGCACATCGGTTCAGGTGGCGAGCGGCTCCATTGTTTTCCTCGGCGGTGCCTCTTCAGTAGGTCGATCTCTGCTTCCTCTGCCAGGACGTACCATTCGTCGAGTTGGTGTGGGTCCCCCCGGGGCAGGCAAGCGTCATATAGGTCGTAATTTAGGCCGTCTTTGAAATGGCTAAGGAGGATGTCTTCCGGCCAGTTCAGCTTGCTGGCAATGGTTCGGAATTCTTTCATATATTCGGCTACTGGCTGTCTGCCTTGCCTCATCATTTTGATTCTTTCTCGTGCTTTGCAATCAGCCAGTCGGTCTTCAAATCGCCTTCTCAGAGAGGACATGAAACGGTTGAAGTCATTGAGCTCTGGGGCATTGGAATCATGCAAATTCACAACCCAATCGGCGGGCAGCCCATCCAGAGCAGATTGCACGAAATGTCCCGCCAACTTTGAATCATGACAGGACTGCATAACATATAGTTTCCCACCAACCCAGGCTAGTCCATCTTTCACTTAACAAAGGTTTCCATGGCCCCGAAACCACTCATCCTTATCCAGTGCTCTTTTGAATTCTCCCACCGCTGAGTTGTCCAATGATGGGGTGCCCTTAGTCTGTGCCCTGGTAGTGACCAGGGCCACTAATTGTCGTGGGGAAAACAAAGGTTTAACTACTTCTGACTTTATGCTATTGTATTGCAGCATTCTCAACAAGGTATCTACCAGGAAAATTTTTCCTCCTGGCAAATAGTGGATAGAGAAGTTGAACCAGTGGAAATGCTGAGCCCACCGTGCTTGTTTTGGAGACAATTTTCTGTTTTTTTTTTAATGCTTCCAGGTTCTCATGATGAGTCCAGACCTGGAAGGGGATTTTACTCCCTTCCAAAAAATGCCTCCAAGTAAGGGGAGTCCAGCGCACAGCATACATTTCTTTCTCCCAAGCAGCCCACCACTGTTCTCACTCAGTTAGTTTCTTGAAGGTGTAAGTGCAGGGCTGTAACTAACCCTCTAGGTTCTTTTGAAGCAGTACAGCACCTACTGCCACATTGCTAGCATCAACCTGAATTACAAATTGTTTTCCCGGGTCCAGATGCTTCAGCACTAGCTCCGCTGAAAACAATCTTTTAAGTTTTTCAAATGCGGCTTGGCATTCCACAGTCCATTTTAATGGCAGGCTAGGTTTTGGTTTGGTCTCCCCCTTTGTTTTCAATGGGGAGTGCAATTTGGGCAAAAGAGGGAATAAATTGTCTGTAAAAATTTGCAAAATTTCCCCTCAGTATTCAAAGTATCTTTACCAGTTATAATTTTCTCAATGTTAGTTACATTTGAGTGACCAAAAGCTCCACTTATTCAAACCATCCTAGTATTTTCGTATTTCCCCTATCATAAAGAAATGTGCTATCCTAATTATAAATCATATATTTCTAATTATAAAAATCTTTTGGTATCGAAAGGTTATCTGTTCTTTTAGCCATATTCGAACACAGATTTATTCATATGGCGTCCCATCTAGTAAATCAGATCTTCTGTTTTCTTCTGTCTAACTCTGGCTTTCTTCCTTTGCCAAATAACATTCCAAGTCAATGTATTTAAATCATTAAATCACTCTGTTTTAATGGATATTGTCTGAAATAGGAAAGACAATTTGGGTACAGTATTTTTGAGGGGGAGTTCAACCCATTTATATTCATTAAACAGCTCCCACTTTCCTTCTCCTTCAGTTTCTCTTTTCATTTCTTGTTTTACAACTTCTAACATTTCACCTAACAGTTCTACAGTCCATTCAATAAGATCTTCTTCCTTATCCTCAGGTATATTTTGAGCTTTTAAGAAATAGGATATCTTTTCCATTTCCCATATTATGGTTAAGTCTTCCAGATTTTTATTTTCGTGTGCCAGTCTGTAATTTTCTTCCTTTATATCCTCCGTCTTTGGGTCAATTTCCTCTGGTTTGACTTCTGATTTCTGACTTGCTTGTTCATTCTTTATAGTCATTTTCTGAGGGTTTACTAGTTGTAGGTTTAAGTTAAAAACTTGCTCATTTATATTGTCAAACTTCTTTTTAGTCTCATCAAATTTTCTTCTTGAGTCTTCTTTATGTGAGATAATTGCCTCTTGAATTGATTGAAGCATTTCCTTCTGAAAAATATTGCCTTTTTCTTGTTGGAGCATCATTCCTACAGTTCCCTGATATGCCGGGCTGGGGGTTTCAGAGGAAGATATTGGGGATGGTTTTCCCCCCACTTTTAGCTAGGTATGAAACACCCATTTTGTTATCCCCTTCCAGATATACTATTGTATTCCCCAAGTATTGGCCTTAACTGACACAACCAATCTTAAAGTCAATACAGCAATAGCACTATCTCATAAAGTTCTTTTAGTCTTTTTTTAAAAAAAAATATTGATTTTTTTTAATACAATTCAAAAGTACTTGTTCAACAAACGTGTTGTCTGAGTTTATCATTCACTAATACAAATTGAATTCCTAATCCCTTATTCTTTTCTCCAGCCATTGATAAAATAAGTCCCAAGTTTAAAAGTATTCTGTTTTTTCTTTTTCTTTTAACCTCAGAGTAAGTCTGTCCATTTCCGCACAATCTAGTATTTTTTAAATTATTTCTTCCTCTGGTGGTATTTCTTCATTTTTCCAATATTGTGCAAATATGATTCTTGCCGCTGTTATCATATGTAAAATCAAGTATATACTTTGTTTGTCAAGCTTTTCTGGCATTATACCTAATTTTAAAAATTCAGGTTTAAAATCTACATGTTTCCCCAATATCTTTTCTAGCTAAGTATGTATTTTTGTCCAATATTTCTTTGCTTTAATACATGTCCACCATATATGATAATAAGTACCTGGTTCATGATTACATTTCCAACATCTATCTGACATATTTTTAAATATTTTTGCTAGTCTTGCTGGTGGCAAGTGCCATCTATAAAACATTTTATATAAGTTTTCTTTGTAAGAGGTTGACATTGTCAATTTATAATTTCTTTCCAACAAGTTTTGCCATTTCTCTAAGTCTATATTGTATCTAAAATTCTTTGCCCATATTATCATTGTTTCTTTTACTTGAGTTATAAGTTATGTCCCTCCAAATACAACAAAATTTTATTTCTAAGATCCATTCTTTTACCCATGTTACTGATGCTTGATACTATAAAAGCCACTCTGGCAAGCCAAAACCTCCATTTTCCTTAGCTTCTTGTAACATTTTCAATTTAATTCTAGCTTTCTTTCCTTGCCAAATAAATTTTAAAATTAGAGAATTTAAGTTTTCAAAAAAAAAATTCTCCTGTTTTATAGGTATCATTTGAAATAAAAACAATATTTTTGATAATACAACAACAACAACAACAACAACAATAACAATAACAATAATAACAATAATAACAACAATAACAACAACAACAACAATAATAATAATAATAATAATAATAATAATAATAATAATAATAATAATAATAATAATAATAATAATAATAATAATAATAATAATAATAATAATAATAATAATAATAATAATAATAATAATAATAATAATAATTTGGAAGGGACCTTGGAGGTCATCTAGTCCAACCCCCTACTCAGGCAGAAACCCTATACCATTTCAGACAAATGGCTGTCCACTCTCTTCTTAAGAGTGTTGGAGCATTCACAGCTTCTGGAGGCAGGTTGTTCCACTGATTAATTGTTCTAACTGTCAGGAAATTTCTCCTTAGTTCTAGGTTGCTTCTCTCTTTGGTGAATTTCCATCCATTGCTTCTTGTCTTGCCTTCAAGTGATTTGGAGAATAGCTTGACTCCCTCTTCTTTGTGGCAACCCCTGAGATATTGGATCACTGCTATCATGTCACCCCTCATCCTTCTCTTCATTAAACTAGACATACCCAATTCTAGCAACCGTTCCTTATATGTTTTAGCCTCCAGTCCCCTAATCGTCTTTGTTGCTATTCTCTGTACTCTTTCCAGAGTGTCAACATCTTTTTTACATCATAAAAAACTGGATGCAGTATTCCAAGTGTGGCCTTACCAAGGCATTGTAAAGTGTTATTAACACTTCACGTGATCTTGATTCTATCCCTCTGTTAATGCAGCCTAGCACTGTGTTGGCTTTTTTTTGGCAGCTGCAGCACACTGCTAGCTCATATTTAAGTGATTGTCCACTAGGACAGGGATCCCCAAACCCCAGGCCATGGACCAGTACCAGGCTGTGGCATGGCAGCAACTGGGCTGTACAAACAAGCAAAGCCCCATCTGCGGGATGCAGGCAGCATACAAAACTATGCCCCCTCTGGTCCGCGGAAAAACGTCTCTCCACATAACCGGTCCCTGGTGCCCAAAAGGTTGGGGACCTCTGCACTAGGACTCTGAGATCCCTCTCACAGTTACTACTATTGAGCAAGGTACCAACTATAGTATACTATACCTGTGCATTTGGTTTTTCTTGCCTAAATGTAGAACCTTACTTTTTTCACCATTTAATTTCATTTTGTTAGATAGCGCCCAATGTTCAAATCTGTCAAGATCCTTCTGTATCTTAAGCCTATCTTCTGGAGTGTTGGATCTTCCTGCCAGCTTGGTGTTGTCTGCAAATTTGATGAGTTCCCCATCTATCCCCTTATCCAAATCATTGATGAAGATGTTGAAGACCACTGGGCCCAGAACAGAGCCCTGGGGCACCCCACTACACACTTCCCTCCATGTAGATGCAGTTTCTTTGAGGACCACACGCTGAGTACGGCCAGTCAGCCAGCTACGAATGCATCGGGTGGTGATGCTATCTAACCCACATTTTTCTATCTTTTTTTAAATATATATATATAATATTTTATTGGTTTTCCAGTTTTACATTTGAGTATTTGGAAAGCAACGTGGTGATTGGGTTAGTCAAAAGTTCAATAACAAAATCTTTAGTACACATCTCAGGTTACATCATCAAATATTTCTTCTCCGTTTCCCTTAACATTTGCTATATCATATTTAAGCTAGTAAGTTTCTAATTGTATCAAACTCAGTTAAAACTTCATTGTCACATTTATCAATACATTTTTTGCTTATACATATCCATATCCTGTTTTTAAGTTTTACCTAATTTTTAGTTTTTAATTACAGTACTCCAATTTAACCTTTAAGTATTTAAGTTTCGGGTAACCCAAATTTCCTTTGTCTCACTACATAACAATTATAATGTCTAAAATGCACATATTACTTACTTAAATATATTCTAATTTTATTTCATAAACATTTTCTATTTCTCGCCCTAATACATCACCACCTTAATAATGGAGTGTCCTTTGTTTTCTCAAGTCCAACATCTATATTATCTGGGCTAAACAATAGTTCAAACCTATTTCCTAATAGTTTTCATTTCCTGTATAAATCTAAATACTCAATATTAAACAAATTAATCCCTTTTTTTTTTACTATCTTCCAACTATTTTAAATCTAATAATCAAATTTTCCACTATCTCAAAATCTCTCTTTAGCCCAATAGAGCAGTTTAGGATCCTCTCTAGTAGATCAAAAGACCCCCTTTTTTCAATCTAGCTTTCTTTTTATACGAACCAGGCTTCCATACCAATGCTTTTAGTTCATCAGATAGATCTCCCTTCATTCCTGTACATGTTACTTGAATTAAAGGAGACCATCTAGTTGTCAGTTTTCTAAAAGAACTGGCCCATTTATAATCATTAAGTTGTCGCCCTGGTGGCCCATCTCCCCATATTTGCTCTAACATAATTGTCTTCAATTCGATCTGGTCTTCTTCTTCCTCAAGTTTCTTCTGGTTTGTGTAGAAAGTCATGTCCAGTTTTATAGTTGTTATTTGATTGTCTAAATTTTCAGTAAGCTATACTTGTTGATCTTTAAAGCCCTAGGTCTTGGTATTAATTTCTTCTGCTTCTGTTGTTTTTTGGATTGTAGGTTCTTTAGTTGGAATCAGGGTTTTGCTTTGTAGATTTTCCGTCTTGGTATTAATTTCTTCCGCTTCTGTTGTTTTTTGGATTGTAGGTTCTTTAGTTGGAATCAGGGTTTCACTTTGTACCACATTTTTCTATCTTATCAAGTAGTAGGTTGTGGTCTATTTTATCAAATCCCTTACTGAAGTCAAAGTAAATTATATCCACAGCATTCCTCTGGTCCACTAATTTTGTCACTTGGTCAAAGAATGCCATAAGATTTGTCTGGCATGAACTGTTTTTGACAAACCCATGTTGGCTTTTAGTAATGACTTTGTTTGCCTCTAGGTGTTTGCTGATTCGTTGCTTGATTATCTTTTCCAGAATCTTCCCAGGTATTGAGGTCAGGCTGGATCCATTTTTCCCCCTTTTTTGAAGATGGGAACTACATCAGCTCTTTTCTAGTCCTCTGGTAGTTCCCCAGTGCTCCAAGATCTTTGAAAGATATAATTCAGTGATTCCTTCAGATCCTTCAGAACCTTGGGGTGTAATCCACCTGGTCCTGGTGATTTGAACTCATCTAGGGTGGACAGGTGCTCACTTACCATTTTCTTGCCTATCTTAACTTGTGTTTCTAATCTGTTTTTTACGGTACTGTTTTTGATAAGTTGGACTGTTTTTCCCCTTTGTCTAAAAACGGATGCAAAAAATGAGTTAAATAGTTCTGCTTTCTCCTTGTTGCTTGTCACTTTCTTGCCACTTTCTCGCACTAATGGACCAATTATTTCCTTCCACTTGGTGCAGAGTTTGTCTCCCAGTTGATGTCAGGGTAATTAAAGTCTCCCATTACTATTGTGATGTGCTTCCTACATGCCTTAGTTAGCTGACTAGCAAAAAGTTCATCTATTTCCTCTGTTTGGTTGGGTGGCCTAAAGTATACACCTATGGCAATGTCATTTCCCACCCCTTTTATATTGACCCAAATGCATTTGAGAAGTTTCCATCATTGTTGTGCTCTATTTCTGTAGAGATGTAGTTATTTATTATATAGAAAGCAACTCCACCTCCTCTTTTATTTGGTCTGTTTCTTTTAAATAATTGGACTAGAAGACCTCCATAGTCCCTTCCAACTCTATTATTATTATTTCTAGTTCACCCTGTTTATTGCTCACACTCTGTGCATTGGTATATAGACATTTGAGTCCTTTATGACTGACCCTGTTTTTACTTTCTACATAACCTGTGTGGTGCCTGGGTTCCTCTATTTTCTTACCACCTGTTTGATTAGTGCACTTGGTGTGGCACTCGCTATTAAAAGCTTGATTTTGCTTGACAGCTAGGTTGATATTCTTGTCCACACAAATCTCTATAAAAATATATTCATTTTCACTGTAGCAATTCTTCCTAACATCGACAGTTGCAAGTTTTTCCATTTTCCAAGTCAAGTTTTATTTAATTCAGTTGAACATCTTGCTGTCAAATATATTCCCAAGTATTTAACCTTTTTGACTATTTGTAATTCTATTTTTTTCTGACATTTGTGGGGGTTTTTTGTTTATCTGTAAGATTTTTAACTATCAGTTTGGTTTTTTCTCTGTTTATCTTCAGTCCTGCTATCTCTCCAAACTGTTCTATCTTTTCCAATAATTTAGGAATCATCTCTAAAGGTTCCTCTAGGATGAATACCAAGTCATCTGGAAATGCTTGCAATTTATAAGTTTCACCTTTTATTTCTAGTCCTTTAATTTCTGGGTCTTATCTGATATTTCTATTTAAAACTTCCAAAGTTAAAATAAACAACAATGGAGATAATGGACATCCTTGTCTTGTGCCTTTTCTTATGTCGAAATTCTCTCTATAATCTCCATTTACAATCACTTTTGCTGTTTGTTTGTGATATATTGTTTTAATCATGTTTATAAAATTTTGTCCCAAATCCATTGTTTTTAGTTGTTGAGTCATAAATTGCCAGGAAACATTATCAAATGCCTTTTGAGCATCTAGAAATACTAATGCCAATTGTTTCCCTGGATGCATTTCATAATATTCCAATATGTCCATTATAACTCTTAAATTATTTTTTATTTGTCTCTTTGGTAGAAATCCATTTTGATCTGGATGTATAAAGTCAGTTAGAAATCTTTTCAGTCTCTCCGCTATTATTGAAGTGAAGATTTTATAGTCCACATTTAGTAATGTTATCGGTCTGTAATTTTTTATCTGTGTCAGGTCTGAATCCTCTTTTGGTATCAAAGTAATATTTGCTTCTGTCCATGTGTTTGGGAGTTTAGCCTCCAATAAAAGTTCATTACACACATCTTTCAATGGTACACTTAATGTATATTGTACACTTAATATATCTTGTACAACTCTGCCGGGAGCTCATCTGGTCCCAGTGATTTTTCGTTTTTTTTGTCTTCTTATAGCCTCTGTCAGTTCCATCATTGTTATTTTCTCATTTAATAGGATTTTAACGTTTTCTGGAATTTTTGGTAATTATTTTTTTCCATATATTGAATCATTTTCTCCCATGAAATTTCTTCTGTATCATACAGTTTCTCGTAATATTCTTTAATTATTTTTTTATTGCTTCATTTTTAAATTGTAGACAGCCTTTTTCATCTACTAAGTTGTTTATCAATTTTTTCTCCTTCTGTTTTTTAAGTTTGTAAGCTAGCCATTTTCCTGGTTTATGTGCATTTTCAAAAAAGTTTTGTTTTGTTCTTTTAATTTGCTGTGCCAATTTTTCTATTAAATTTAATTTATGTTTTATTGTTTCCATTTGTCTTTTCAGTGTGGATTTATTTGTAGTTTTAATTCTAGTTTTTTAAATTCTTCCCTTAACAGTATATATTGTTGTCTTTTTTCTTTGTTTTTTTTCGCCATGTATGTTATAGCTACACCTCTAAAGTATGCTTTGGCTGCATCCCATATATTTTGTAATGTTGTATCTTCTTTTTTATTTTCTTTTTAAAAAGGCTCCATTTCTTTTGTTGCTAAGTCTATAAATTCTTTCTCTTTTAATATGGATTGGTTCAAGGTCCATCTTAGGTTTTTTTTGTATTCCTTTCCACGTCATTTTTAAAGGATTATGGTCTGCCTAAGTGGCTAATTCTATCTCAATATCCTGCATATTGGTTCTTAATTCAGGCATAATCCAAATCATGTCAATTCTGGACCAAGATTTATGGCTATTTGAGTAGAATGTATATTGTAGTTTTTCTGGATTAGTTTCTCTCCAAGTTTCTTGTACACCAATTTCCTCTGTCATGTTAAAAAAAGTCTTAGGTAATCTTTTTCTTCCTCGTTTTCCTGTTTTGCTACTTTTATAATCTAATGTCCCATCTACTATTGCATTAAAATCGCCTAGTAGGCAAATGTTTTGATATTCCAATTCTGCTATTTTTCTATGAAGATTTTGAGAAAATTCTTCTTGTTTATTGTTTGGTGCATATATTATTATAAAGAGTACCTGGTTTTGATGTAAAAATATTTCTACCATCACAATTCTTCCTTCTTCATCTGAATAAATCATTTTAGAATCTATTATCTCTTTAACATATATAGCTACTCTTCTTTTTTTTGTGCTAATGTATAATAAAGTTTCCCAATTTTGGGGTATTCCAAAAGTTTATAGTATTGTTTTTTTATATGTGTCTCTTACAGACAAATTATATCAATATTTAATTTCTGCAATTTTTTAAACATTCTGTTCCTTTTTGATGGGGAATTCAGTCCATTTATATTCACTGAAAAAAATCCGTTTTCCTACTCCATTTTATTTACTTATATTTAGGTCTTGTCGATCTCATAGTCCTCTGCTTTCTTGCTATTCCCTCACCCTTTTCATCTGACTTCTCTTTCTCTTCTTCTATTTGTGTAATTGTTTCTCTGTTTTTTGTTCTGTTGGTTTCTGGCCTTTTCTATCCTCTTGTTGATGTTATACTCTTTCATCCAGGAATGCTCTGTTTCTTTTGTCAAAATCTTCTGCCTTCCAAACTGAATCCAATCAATATCTTGTATTGTTCCAGTTGATTAAGATCCCTTCTGGCATTAACCATCTAAAGTTTACACCTTTTGCAATTAACTTTGTAGTCAAAAAGTGATATTGTTTTCGGGTGTCTCTTATTTTCTTAGGAATCTGCTTCAACACCACAATTTCTTTGTTTTTGTATTGTAATGGGTCATCCCTAACTCTTCTCAGTATCTCATCTGTTATTGCTTTCTTTACAAATCTTACATGAACGTCTCTAGGCAATTCGTGTTTCCTCACATAGCTTGAATTCATTCAAAATATTTCTTCAACTTCCATTTGTATCTCCACTCTATCTGTTTTTAGAGCCTCCGCCAGTAGATTACTTCTGCTATATCTTCCTCCTTATCTTCAGGTATATTCTGGAATCTTAAATAATGTACAGCTTTCTCCATTTCCAAGGCTGCAATTGCTTCTTCTAAGCTTTGATTTGCTTGTTCTAGCCTTTCATTTTCTTTCATTAATGCCTCTATTTTTTATCAGTTTCTTCTGATTTATCTTCCATTTTCTGAATTCTTTGTTCATTTTTGGCAGTCATTTGTTGATAGGCATCAAATTGTGTCTTTATATCAAGCATTTGCTCATTTAGCTTATCTAAGTTGTTTTTTTATCTCTTCATGATTTTTCTGCATTGTTTCTTGAATTAGCTGTAGTGTGGCTTGCATCTCTTTTTGAAAGCTATTTGTTTTTCTCATTGTAACATTGTTTCAATAGATCTCTGACTTGCTGAACTAGATGTTCCAGAAGAGGGTGTAGAAAAAGGTTTTTTTGTAATTTTAGTGAGATTTGGTGCACTAAAGGGGGAAAAAAGCCAACTGCCTTAGGTTATAATCCAACCGTGAAACAAGCCAATTACTTTAGGCTAATCCAAATGTTCCAATTGGTTTAAAGATGTAAAAAGCCCTCTATTTCCAAATAGTTTCTATTATGGTTATATCCAGAGTCAAAAGATATGATTGTAGAAGAACTTTTCTAGCATAGAGTCACATAAAGTTCTTTTTGTTTACAGCAGGTGTTAATTCAAGGTCAGCAACTTCTCCAGTTCTTTTGGTGTTATTGTAGTATCTCCTCTCACCACTAGATGTCCTTACTTACTGTATTATCTATATCCAGGTTTTAAAAAGTTCCTTTTAAACTGCTTTCTCACAGAAAATAAATAAAAAGCATTTTCCACATCAAAAAGGTTAGCCAAATTTTCTTTAAATCAGTCCCAGTTTCATTTTTGTATATTCTTTTGTATTCCTTAATTTCACTCCCCCATTTAAAAATTTTTGCCGCTTTTTACTCCCTTCTTCCCAAGTCTTCCTGGGGTCTTTGCTTTGGAAATTTATCCAATCAGGGGATTTTTATTTCTAAGTCCATGGGGAAGAGAAATAAGAAACAGTCTCACCCAGATCTCAGCACGGTGTTGACAATCAGCTGTTCAGCGGCATTTCTTCACTTTTTCCCCAGTTGTCTATGACTTGGGCTGCCTGTGCATTTACAGGCAGCCTTTCTTCTGTCTGTTTGAAGAGTTTCCTTGGTTCATTTGGGCCAACCGCCGTTGGCTCCAAGCTCCCAAGGCTTTCCTTCCTCTTTTTTTGCCTCTCCAGGGCAACTTTCCGACCCCTTGGGGTCTCCAGATGGAGCAAAATCAGGCTAGGAAACCAGAGCCCTGATTTCTTTCACCCATCTCATCATGACACCACACCTGAAGCTCCACGTTCTTATAGTCTTTATGTGTAGCTTTTATAATCCAATAGGTCCCAAAATATAGGTCCACCACTAAAGGTAATATTTTTTTAACAGTTCTTCTGTTCAGGTGTTCAAAAATTATCAGTCAATTGATCTTTGTAATCCAAAATGTTCAGCCTTAAAAACAGTCTATAAGTCTCTCCCAGATAAAAGTAGCCAAAGATCAAATTTTCTTTTCACTCCAAATAGTTCTTAAAATTAAAAGTCAGACTTCAGTCAATATTTGTAATCCAGGAAGGTCAGCAGGTTTCAGAACAATTATAGCTTCCACCCTGTAGAAAATAGCCCATGATGTTTTTCTCCGTAGTCAGCTCCTCTCTATTGAACTAAGAGTCACCAAACATCAAAGAAGCTCAATAGTTATCTAAGTCTGGGAATTCTGCCAAGTTCACTCAGCCATAACAACTATGGTACTATACTCTATTCTACCACTAGATGTCATTAAATATTAAATATTAACAAAAAGTTAATTTCTTGTACTTCACCCCAATGTTCTTTCAAGGAGAAAATCTTAACAGTTTCCTCAGTTTTCAAGTTTGTCAAAGCTATAACCTTGTATTACTTCCACTTTGATGTTATGTATTTCTGTCCCACATAAAGGGTTAAAACGCCACTTCCGTTTCTCTGGAAGGGTGGGGCTGCAATCCCCTTCCTTCTCACATTTGGGGTTTTATTTTTGCTTCTTGGGAATTTGTCTTTTCCAGGAAATCCAGTTGCAAAATAGTAAAGAAAGGATCAATATTCTCACCCAGTTCCAAGCACGCTGTTTATGATCTGCTAATTAGTGCTTTCTTTGTTCAGTAGTCAGTAGCTTGGACTGGCCACAGGAATGCAGCCAGTCTTTCCCCTGCTGGTTTGGAGGGCTTTCCTTGGATCAAATGGATTGACCGCATCTCTCCATGATCAACAAGAGTCCCCTCCTTCTTCATTACCTCTCTGGGGTGACTTTAGACCAGGGCTTTTCAACCGGTGGTACATTGGCACCTGGCAGGTGTATGCAACCGTCCTAGAGAAGTGGTAGCAGGGGAGGGAAATGAGCTAAAGTGGTGGCAGCACCGCATAAGCCTGAGCGAGAGACAGCTGGAGCTGCAGGGCTGTCAGGGTGCAGCAGAAGTGCCAGGATCAGCACTGGTCTCCAGCTGATCAGCGCTTCTGCAGGACTATCAGGGCTCAGCAGAAGCGCCAGGATCAGGTGGAACCCGGCGCTGATCCTGGCACTTCTTCTGAGTGGCCCAGAAGCACCGATCAGCTGGAGCCCAGCGCTAATCCTAGTGCTTTTGCTGAGCTGCCCAGAAGCACTGATCAACTGGACTCCAGTGCTGATCCTGGTACTTCTGCTGAGCCCTGCAGAAGTGCCAATCAGCTGGAGCCTGGTGCTGATCAGATGGAGCTTTTGCTGAGCCCTGCAAAAGCGCCAATCAGTGGAACCTGGCATGGATCCTGGCACTTCTGCTGAGCCACCCAGAAGTGCCGATCAACTAGAGACTGGCGCTGATCCTGGCACTTTTCCTGAGCCGCCCAGAAGTGCTGATCAGCTGGAGCCCAGCGCTGATCCTGGCAATTCTGCTGAGCCCCGCAGAAGCCTGATCAGCTGGAATCTGGCGCTGATCCTGGTGCTTCTGCTGAGCCTCCCAGAAGCACCGATCAGCTGGAGCCCGGCTGTCAGCTGTCAGGGCTACATACTTCTCTCCATGTAGAGGTAGTTCCTTTGAGGGCTACAAGTTGAGTGCCATTGTCAGCCAATTACTAATCCATCTGGTGATGGTGTTATCTACCTCACATTTTTCTATCTTACCTAGAAGTAAATTAAAAAATAATGTATTAATTTATTATTATTATAAATTTATTATTAAATAAATTATTATTATTGAATTATTATTAAATTATAATAAAATTATGATAAATTAATTAATTAATTAAAAAGGTTCAAGATGGTGGCAACAGAGGAAGCATGGTTACATCGCAGGAAGCAAAGTTACTATTAAACTAAGACAAAACAGTAGGAGAAGTGGTGGAGAGGGAAAGATAAATCATAGAAAAAGAAAAAAGAATGGAGAAGAGAAAAGGGAAAAGGAGAGAAAAGACTGGAGAAATTAGGAGGAAATCACCAGCAAGGACAGTGCCCTACAGTGAACTTGCCTGCTGAGAGAGGCCCTGCTGCACTGGAGAGGCCTACCCAAGTGACTGGAGGCCCATCAAACTGAGTGAGGTGAGCGGACAGGTGAACCGACTGCAGGCAGCAAAATGAACTGGCAGAGAACAGAGGCGAGACAGTGAGTGATTGGGGTTAGCTGTGGAGCAGAGAAGAGAATCAGCTGTGGGATGAAGAGACGAGGAGAGCTGACTGAGGGTAGCACAACAACTGGCAGAGAGGAGAAAGAGGCAAGCCAGTGAAATAGAGAGCAGGGAGCAGAGCCAGCCTTGGAGAAGAAAGGCGAGCTTACTGTGGACCATCTCGGCAGTCCTGTTTGCTGGAGGAAGCCGAACACCGGCGTGATGGACCAGCAAACAGGAGACACATGGCTGTGGAGGAAACAGCAGCAGCAGCGCAGTAGGAAGGAGAGCCAGCAGCAAGGGGCAGCACAGCAAATTGCAGCCAGAGAGCAGCATAGAGGGCAGCATGGAAAGTGACAGGGGAGCAACAGGGGAATTGGAGGCTGTTGTGGGTGGAGCATTGCAGCACAGCAGACCAGTGCATCAATGACTGCGAATGGCAACGGAACAGCAAGGCAGACCAAAAGTGAGGGGGGGGAGCAGCACTGAGAAAAGCAGGGAAAGATGAATAGCCAGTAGTGGCAGACAAAAAACAAGTAGGAAGAGAGGCTATATATATATATATATTGCAGACTACAAGGCAAAAAATAAACGCTGAGTAGACAATAGCAAGTGCAGAACATATAAAGGTAGAGAAGAAAGGGATAAATAAATCTCAAAGAAGGCAGGGAGGAAAGGGATAATTATAAAACATTCCAGGACAGGATAATAAAGAACCTTGCATCTAAGCCCCACTCAACACTGGAAATATTAAAAATCGACATTTTAAATGAAATGCTAGAACTTTACATTTTTAAACTAGACATTTCCCCCCGAATTTTTAAATTTTTAAATGATCTATTAGAATATCAAATTTCTAAATTTGACATTTCCCCTTTTAAAAATCTGTGGTAAAACCTTCTATGCTCTCATTTTTTTCTCATTTTCATTTTTTTAATCCACTCATGGAAAAAGAAACTGATGCTATTGTGATCTGCAAAACATGTTCCATGTATATGCTTATGCCCATAGAAGATCCAAACTATAAATGTACCAAATTTAAACTAATTGTGTTATTAGAGGAAAAAGTAAAAGGTCTAGAGCACGGGTCAGCAACCCACAGCTCTGGAGCCACATGCGGCTCTTTCAGCCTTCTCCTGCGGCTCCAGTCCTCCTCTGCCATTTGCAGAGAGAGAGACGGAGACAGAGAGAGACACGTGCGCTTCCCTTCTCTCTCCTCTCTCTCTCCGATCTTTTGCCTCACATTGTTCTCCGACAAGGTGACAAGCTTATTGGGTGGGGCTCCTACCTTTGCTGCGTCTCCACAGGAAGCAGGAAGCAGCAGAAAGCAGCATATCTCTCTCTCTCTCTCTCTCTCTCTCTCTCACACACACACACACACACACACACACACACTGAGTGGGGGAAGAGGACTGGCAGACCAAGGGCAGGAGAGAGCCAGCCCAATAAGAATGTGTGTCAGCTTGTGGAGAACAGCGTGAAGCCAGTTTGCCAGGTGAGCAGAAGATCGGAGAGAGGGGGAGAGGGGGGGGAGAGAGAGAGGGAGGGAGACAAAGAGAGGGAGAGAGAGGGAGGGAGCGAGAGAGAGAGAGAGAGAGAGAGAGAGAACTCATGCACAGCAGCCTCTATTTCTTTTTAATTAAACTCTTCAATCAAGCTCCCCCCCCCGCGTGCACACACGTGCGCAAGTTTTGCGGCTCACAGTGTTTTCTTTTCTCTGGGAAACGGGTCCAAGTGGCTCTTTGAGTGTTTAAGGTTTTCTAGAGAAAACTCTAACCACTTTGAAACTCAACCTAAAAAATGAGAAACCGCAAACCTTGTAAGTAGAATGTGCCCAAATTGAACATAATAATGATCAAACAACTTCTAAAGAATTGATCCCTTAGAAGAAGGAGAAAGATGGAAACATGTCACTCATAGAAAAAAAACACAAACCTAGAACAAAACCCCTGCCCAACCTAACCCACTCTGATGCAATAGATTTCATAGAAAAGAAGCATCATCAAATGTCCCTAAAATAGTAGCAATATCAAACATTGCTGTGATAGATAGAAAAATACCCCAAAAACTCCCTAGGAAAAAAAAGGTGAGTGTTGGTGATAGGAAATTCAATTCTCAAGGGAACAGAATCAGCCATCTGTAGACCAGACAATCAATCTAGAGAGGTATGTTGCCCCCCTGGAGCAGAAATCAAAGACTCGGCTGAGAACCTAACCAAAATAATAAAACCCACAGATTACTACCCTTTTCTACTACTACTACACATAGGGATGAATCACACAAAAATGGATCTAAAAACAATATCGAGGGATTATGAACAGCTAGGCAAGAAGGTCAAGGAGTTAGGTTCATATGCACTGCCAATGAAAGGTCAACATCTGGTAAGAGAACAAAGGATTCTAGAAGTGAACTACTGGCTAAAGTTCAAAAGAACTTTGGATTCCTGGACCATAGTCTGCACTACTTCCATGATGGACTTTTGGCAAGGGACGGGCTGCACCTCACAAAAACTGGGAAGAATGTTTTTGGAAAATGCCTGGCTCAACTTATCAGGAGGGCTTTAATCTAAAACTGAGGGGGGAGGGTGACCAATCTTTAGGCTCTCTAGGACCTAATTACAAGCAAAAACCCCTAGAAAACAAATCAAATAATGAGGTAAGGAGGGATGGGAAGGAAGACAAACTCAAACACCAAATAGGAGACATGGGAAGCATACGCAGAATCAGACATAAAGATCTCAAATGCCTATATACAAATTCACATAGTTTGGGGAACAAGGTGAACTAGAATTATTAATACATGAAGGTAGATATGATATAATTGGAATTACTGAAAGTTGGTGGGATGTAACCTATAAGTGCAACATACTGATAAAAGGATACAAACTGTTCAAAAAAAAAAAACCAGACTCCATAAAAGAGGAGGTGGAATTGCACTATATGTAAAAGACTACTATATTGCTACAGAAATGCACAAGACCAACGAGAAAAACCTTCCAGAATGCATATGGGTCAATATAAAAGAAAAAAAGAATGACATTGCCATAGGTGTATACTACAGGCCACCCAACCAAGCAGAAAAAATAGACGTACTTTTTGCTAATCAATTAACAAATAATAATGGGGGATTTCAATTACCCTGACATCAACTGAAAGACTAATTCTGCAACTAGTGAAAAATTGAATAGATTCTGACCAACCTAGCTGACAACTTTGTTGTCTAAAAGGTAGAGGACGGAACTAGAGGGACAGCCATATTAGACTTAATTCTCACGAACAGAGAAGAAGTGATAGAGGGAGTTGAAACTGCAGGAACTTTGGTTGAGAGTGACCATGTCATACTGGAATTCAATATAACGCAAACACAAGCAATAGAACATAATGATATCAGAGTCTTAGATTTTAAAAAAGCTGATTTTAAAAAACTCCAAGAGAACTTGGAAACGATTCCTTGGATGAAAATCCTGAAGGGGAAAACAACTCAAGAAGCTTGGGAAACTCTGAAAAATATGATAATAAAAGCAAAATTCAGCACAATACCACTGAAAAAGAAAAACAAGAAATTTAAGAAGAAACCAGCATGGCTGCACAAAGATCTCTCTGATAAACTCAAAGAGAAAAAGGAAAAATACAAAAAATGGAAAGAGGGACACATAACTAAGGCAGAATATCAGCAGATAGCCAGAATCTGCAAAGAAGAAGTCAGGAAAGCAAAAACTCAGAATGAACAAAGACTTGCAACAAAAGTCAAAGATAATAATAATAAAAAGTTTCTTTCAACATATAAATAACAAGAAAAAAATCAAGGAAACAGTTGGTCCACTAAAGAGAGAAGATGGCAAGGAAATAACAGGCAGCAGAGAGAAAGCAGAGCTGCTTAACTCATTCTTTGCATTGGTTTTCACGCAGAAAGAAATTATTTCCCAACCTACCAAAAACATAACTGAAAAAATCAGACTATAAATAAATGTTAAAATAAACAAAAAAAATGGTAAGAGAACACCTGTCTGATCTTGATGAACATAAATCTCCAGGACCTGATGGGTTACATCCCAGAGTTCTGAAGGAGCTGGCAGATGTAATCTCAGAACCACTGTACCGTATCTTTCAAAAATCCTGGAGCACCGGGGAACTACTATAGGATTGGAAAAGAGCTGATGTGGTTCCCATCTTAAAAAAGGCAAGAAAAAACAAAAGTACACATATAGATTGGGTGAAAGCTTAATAGTAGTAATAGTAATAACTGTGAGAGTCTTGGAGTCTTAGTGGACAATCAATTAAATATGAGTCAACAGTGTGCAGCAGCAGCCAAAAAAATCAACGCAATGCTAAATTTCATTAACAGAGGGATTCAATCAAGATTACATGAGGTACTAATACCACTCTATAAAGCCTTAGTAAGACCACACCTAGAATACTGCAACCAATTTTGGTCTCCACATTATAAAAAAGATGTTAAGACTCTAGGAAAAAGTGCAGAGAAGAGCAACAAAGATGATTAGGGGCTGGAGGCTAAAACATATGAAGAATGGTTACAGGAACTGGGCATGGCTAGTGTTGTGTACTGACCTAATTTATAAGGGCAGTTATAAGCTGTTAACTTAATGTGTTAATTCAAAGTCCCTAACTGTTTGTGTATTGTTACAAGCCTGCACTTTAAGCGGGAAATAGTGCTTTAATTTCATTGGTTGCTGCCTAGTGGCAGTCCAGTATAAATAGAAGCCAAGCGGCTGTTAGAGCTGCTTCTGTGTTGATTGAATAAAGAACTGTTGCCTTAACCTTCGGTCTCATCAATGCCACACTGATCCCAGTATATAATAGTGGCGACGAGGGTGGGATATGCTGCTAAGGAAGAAAGAGCCAGAAGTCACTAAGGAACGAGACCAGGCATCAGCGGCCTGGTAGGAACCGTGTTCCCCCCTTGCCTGCCAGCAAGCCACGCTGGAGGCATCCTTATCCTGAGGGATCTGTCCCCAGGATTCAACACAGAAGCCCTTAGCAGAATAAGGCATTGAAAGGACTTGACGAGTGTCAACTATAGCCAAGGTTGGTAAATTAAACGAGTTCGACGTGTCTCACCCAGAGCAATGGAGCTCCTACGTCTCCAGGGTGGAGAATTACCTGAAAGCAAACCAGGTCAGGGAAGATGGACTGAAGGCTGCCACACTGCTATGCGTATGCGGTCAGGTGACTTTTGACATAGCTGAAAATCTGATTGCACCAGCCAGTTTAGAGTCAGTCTCCTACGCTGACCTAAAGAGGTGACTCAAAGAACATTTTGAACCCCGACTGTCCATCATTGCGTGGAGGCACGCATTCGAGCAGAGAGAACAGCAACCGGGAGAGTCAGCTGTTGAATTCGTGGCTGCCCTAAGACAGGTGTCCAGACTCTGCGATTTTCCAGATTTAGAGGATCGGCTCAAGGACCGACTGGTATGTGGTCTGAGAAGCAGAGACTTAACAGCAGAAGCTGTTTGCAAAAGAAACCTTGACGTTCCAAGACGCCTTGAAAGAAGTGATGGCAGAAGAAGCCGCAGATGGGGCAGTAAAGGCTTTACGACCCTCAAAGACTCACCCCAGCCAGACGGCTATTCATCACGAAGAAACAGATAGAACAGATGACCCGGACGAGGACGTTGAGATCGACCGGGTGCAGAAGCTACCAAGAAGGAAGCAGCGGCCAATTGACAAGGCAGCTTTCTTCCCTAGCTGTGCTGGCTGCGGAGAACGGCACCAGCAATTGGAGTGCAGATTTTGCATGGCCGTGTGTTGAGCCTGTGGCAAACAGGGGCACATCGCCATCAGATGTAAAGGTCGCCAGAGGGAAGCTCCACCCGAAGACTTCCCCAGGAGAGGTAATTGGGCCCCAGGGCAAAACAAGGTAGGTGTCAGAATCCAATTATATTTTATTTCTAGCTATCTACTCTGAGAAAACCCAATTCTTACTCTCTTTTGGATTCTGTCATACTACAAAGGGGGGGGGGAGTAAACATGGGTGTTTATGACTGGCATTCCTCCTATCAACTACAAAGGAACATCCTCTCTGGATTCCCTTCGAGATTACTAACAATAACAATGCGGCCATCAGCCTTTGATCTCACTCCCTATGAAGCCTCCGTTTACCGGCAGCAAGGAAAAAAGGGGGGAAGATTGCAATGTTTGGGATCCGATGGATTTAACACCCAGCCATCTGCCAATTTGAATTGTCCGGAAGGAATGTGGAGTGGGGCTGCCTGGGAACACTTTAAAACATTGAATGGTCAGGGGGGTCCCTCAGATCCTGTCTAGCATGCCTTCAGTCAGTTTTTCTTAATAAAGATTCCTGTTGGAAGAACCGTTCCAAGAGTTCTGTCTTCTTAAGATGTAAATTGAGGTGGGTCCTTACAGTAGGATTCTGCTCCTGGAGGAGGAACATCCTTAGAACAGGAGCCCATCGCCCCCTCAAAGAAAAGTTATGACTCACAGTCAGGCTACAAGGAGTTCCATGTTCCATGGAATTGGACACCGGGTCAGTCCTGTCCATAATCTCTTACAAAACTTTCAATTACGTCTGGAGACATGGCAGGAAACGAGTTAGACTCAAGCCGTCAAATCTAGTGTTGAGACTTTCAAAATTCCCACGTAGCGGTTAAAGGAGAAACCACATTGAAAGTAAAATTCAAAGAGTTTGAGGGTTCCCTCAACATCGTGGGAGTCGAAGGCCACCGCACAAGCCTCATTGTTTTAGACTGGTTTGATGCCCTGGGCATCCACATGACTGGCATAAATAAAATGCAAGCAGCGGACCTGATGACTGTTTGCCAGGAATATGCTGATGTCTTCAGCCCTAGCTTAGGCAAGTACAAGGGAGCTCCAATCGCCCTTCACCTTGATCCAACCATAACCCCAATCAGGATCAAGCCTCGCAAGGGTGCCTTTTGCCTTAAAACCCAAGATCGATGCAGAGTTAGATAAGCTAGTGCAGCAGGGAGTGCTGCAACCTGTTGATAGCAGTTTGTGGGAAACCCCCATAGCCACACCCATGGAAAGAAATTATGCACAAATTGACAAAGAGGCATTAGCAATAGTAGCTGGAATAAAAAAATTCCACGATTTCCTTTATGGTCGCCCATTTACCGTTTTCATGGATCATAAGCCTCTTCTAGGTCTGTTTACTCCAGACAAGCAAACCCCTCAGATCCTTTCTCCAAGGATGCTGAGGTGGTCAATCTTCATGGCAGCCTACAATTACAGGCTAGTCCATAAGCCCGGCAAGGAAATGGGCCATGCTGATGTGCTCAGTAGACTGCCCCTGCCTCAATCAGACCCTGACCCTGCACCTGCTGCACGCATCCTGGCAATCCAGGATCTGCCTGAGTCTCCCCTTCACGCAGGGGATGTGGCTGCTGAAACAGCCAATGACAAAACACTCAGTTGTGTTTTGAACTGGGTGCTGAGGGGATGGCCTGAAGCCAGTCCGGGGCCAGAATTTCACAGTTTCATCAGAAGACAAGATGAGCTATCAGCTTACAAGGGCTGCATTTTATGGGGAAGTCAGGTTATAGTCCCACACACATTAAGAGCAAGGGTCTTAGAATCTCTGCATGAGGGACATCCTGGAATAGTCAGGATGAAGGGACTCATGAGAAGCTATCTGTGGTGGCCAGGGTTGGATAAGGATATAGAGGCTCAAGTAAAAGGGTGCCAGGTTTGCCAGCAGACCAGACCTGAAATGCCTCAAGCTCCAGTACATCGCTGGGAGACCACACAAACTTCCTGGTCTAGAATTCATATAGACTATGCAGGACCCTTCCAAGGACAGGTGTTCCTCATTGTGGTGGAAAGCTACTCTAAGTGGCTAGAGGTAGTACCTGTCCCAACTATGACTACTGTCAGGACCATCCAGGAACTGTGAAGAATCTTTGCCACACACGGCTTGCCTGATGTGATTGTGTCCGACAATGGGGCACAATTCATTGCTGCAGAATTCCAGTCCTTTTTAAGGACTAACATGATCAGACACACTACCTCAGCCCCCTTTCATCCTGCTTCAAATGGTCAAGCAGAACGTATGGTCAGGACGACCAAGGAATCATTAAAGAGACTAATGACTGGTGATTGGCATCACCAACTGGCAGACTTTTTGCTCTGCCAACACACAACTCCTTGCACTTCAACGGGCCACAGCCCAGCGGAACTGAGATGGGGACGTCGGCTGACCACGAAGTTGGACCGTCTCCATCCAGAGACCGGGCAGCAGCGGACTAGATGACCTACAAGATCCCTTCCAATTCTGTTATTCTGATTCTGATTCTGAAGTAGGTTGTGGTCTATTTTGTCAAATGCCTTACTGACGTCCAAGTATACTACATACATGGCATATTGCCAGGCCACTAGTTTAGTCAATTTGTCAAAGAATGAAATAAGATTTGTTTGGCATGATCTCTTCTTGACAAACCCATCTTGGCTTCTGGTTATAACTTTACTTGCTTCTAAGTGTTCACAGATCTGTTGCTTGATTATCTTTTCCAGGATTTTCCCAAGTATTGATGTCAGGGTGATTGGTCTGTTTCCCCCCCCCTTTTTTTTTTTTTGAAGATGGAAACCACAACAGTTCTTTTCCAGTCCTCTGGTAGCCTGTTAGTTCCCAGTGCTTCAGGATCTTTGAGAGATATGGTTCAATGGTTCCGAGATCACATCTGCTAGCTCCTTCAGATCTCTGGGATGTAACCCATCAGGTCTTGGTGGTTTGAACTTGTCTAGAGTGGACAGTTGTTCTCTTACCATTTTCTTGTTTATTTTAATTTGTATTCCTAGTCTGTCTTTTACGATTATGTTTTTGACAGGTTGGCCTATATTATCTTTTTGCGTGAAGATAGATGCAAATACTGAATTAAATAGGTCTGCTTTCTCTCTACTGCCCATTAATTCCTTGTTATCTTCTCTCATTAGTGGACCAATTGTTTCCTTGACTTTTTTCTTGATTTTTATATGATGAAAGAAACTTTTTAAAATTATTTGTTGCAAGTCTTACATTCATTCTCAGCCTTGGCTTTCCTGACTTCATCTTTGCAAGTTTGGGTTATTTTTTGGTATTCTGCCTTAGTTATGTGTCCCTCTTTCCATTTTTGTCTATCACTTTATCAGAAAGTTTGTTGTATAACCATGCTGTTTTCTTCTTGGATTTCTTGTTTTTCCTTTCCAGTTGTATTGAGCTGAACAGCACTTATATAATCATATTTTTCAGAGTTTCCCAAGCTTCTTGTGCTGTTTTCCCCTTTAAGATTTTTATCCATGGAATCATTCCAAACTCTCTTTAAGTTTGTTAAAATCAGATCTTTTAAAGTCTAAGACACTGGTTTTATTATGTTATGTTGCTTGTGTTTGCATTGTATTGAATTCCAATATGACACAATCTCCCCCAAAGTTCTGGCAACTTCAACCCCCTCTATCACTTCTTCTCTTAGTAAGAATTAAGTCCAGTATAGCTGTCCAGTATATATAGAGACCCATATGCATTCAAGGAGGCTTTCATCCTTGTTTTTGTGCATTTCTGTAGAGATGCAGTGATCTCTTACATATAATGCAACTCCACCTCCTCTTTTGTTAGATCTGTTTCTTTTGAGTAGTTTAGCTGGGCTATGTGCCACCTCACAGCTGATCTATTTCTAATGGTTCTTATACAAGTTTAGAGATATGGTCTATCTCTAAATGTTCATGTACAAATGCATTTCTTGTGGTAGTTGTTTGTTCCTTATTATGTTCAGTTTGGATATAGTCTTCTTCCTTTAGCTGAAATTTCTCATTTTATAGATTGAGTCTTGTAGGGGCTAGACTTTACTTATTCTTCAAGTGGTTAGTTTAGATTTGGTACATGTGTGTACCACATGTACCCTTCCTAAACTACCTTTCTTTGTGCTAAAGAAAAACCTTGATCAGTTAGTTAGCACCCAGGGCCAGCTTGCACTGCCCCCTGATAGTGGCAGGATCTAAGCAACCAGGCCAGGAGCATATTAAGCTTGTGGGTGCCAATGTGTATTCTCAATTGTATGCTTGCTTACTCTCTTATAATTTTATTTATTCATTCATTTATATCTCACCTTTATTATTTGCACAAATAACTCAAGGCAGGAACGTATCCAACACAATTTTCTACTATTTTCCCCACAACAACCCTATGAGTTTAATTGGGCTGAGAGAGAGATTAGCCCAAGGTCACCCAACTGGTTTTCATTGCTAAGGCAGGACTAGAACTCACAATTTTCCAGTTTCTAGCCTGGTGCCTAGTATAATTTATTTTAAACTATGAATCAGTTTGTTGACACTTGGTTTGTAATATAATGAAATGTTATTTAATAAAAAGCTGTGAACCTGTGAAGCCATTTTATGCATGATAGGAGCAGATAATAGGTATATTAATGCCAATCATTGGGAAATGAACAAAGTTAAACAAACTGTCCTGTAATAAAAGGGCACTATCGATACTGATGCCAGTCATACTATTCATATTTTCAGTGGCAGTTCCTGGATTCAGGAAACTTTTTTTTTTTGCATGATATTATGGCCCAATCTTTTGAACTTTTGATTCAAGCTAGGCACTCATCACTGTAATGGGAGATGTTTTCCATGTTATTGGATCATATAGAGAGGAGAATGTCACCAATTATGAATGAATTGAATCAGGAAAGAAAGAAAAATGATGAAGCAGATGAATGAGAAAAGGCTTCATTACGATCCAACAAAATACACAGAACACCAGTGTCTTTTTGAGCAGTATTAGTATTTATGATTTTTTTAAAAAGTGCTTGTGTTTCAAGAGGATGAGAAAGGGGGAGAGGGAGAGAAAGAGGAATGCTATAGTTTCTCTAAGATTTGCCCTATGCTGCTATATTAATGAGAACTCTTTAAAATTAATTGAAGGACTAAACAGTTCATTTCACAAAAAGCAACAAACTCTAGAGAAAGCACTATGTAGTTAAATGTCTATGGAGATTCTCAATTATCCAAGTCAGAGTTGTCCCCAAAGTCCTCCCCCCCCCAAAAGGCAACTGGATTTTCTTGGATTTTTTTATCCTGTTTGTAAGACACACATGCCACATTGTTTTGTTTTCATAAAAAGGCCTCCCTACTGCTATGAATTTTTCTGAGACAAATAGAAGAAAAAGAAGAGAGGAATTAAGAGAAACAAAGCTATGTTCATCTGCTCAGAACAACTAGTATCCTATATATTACAATCATTAAATTCATTTCTATAAGCTTCACCTGCCTTCTGAATAAAATGACAGAACCATGACTTATTTGATTAAATAAAATCAAATATGCATAAAATATTTAAGAACTTTATGCCACGGTGGGACCCCGTCTGGAATACATCATTCCATTCTGGACACTACAGTTTAAAAAGTGGACTGAATTCAGAGGAGAGCTATAATGATGCTGAAGCTCTAAAACAGTTTTTAAGGATGATCATCTGTCAGAGATGCTTTTACAGTATGTGGACTTCAACTCCACAAGCTCCCAGCCACCATGATGCAGAAGATTATCAGAAAAAGATATCTGTTCTGTGTTCCTCACTGTTATCTGCTTTGAAAATAGACCAGCAATAATATTCTAACTTAATTTAAAAAATTAATAATCCCCTCCAGATCTGTGACAAGGTGGGCACATAAAGAATACTTTCTCACATTCAGGTGATCAATGCCTCCTCCATTATATGCCCAGCAGTGCTGGCAATTGGAAAACTATTACTTAATTATACAGAAATGAGCTATCGGTATTTCTGCATAGCAAAACCCTAGTAAGATAAGATAACATTGTGAGTTAGCAAATCATTCAATGCACAGATGAAGATGTGAGAAATAGCATATTTGCACTAAGAAAACTGTCAGATGTAGAAGCTGGATTAGATCATAGAATAACCAAGTTGGAAGGGACCTTGGAAGTCTTCTAGTCCAACTCCCTGCTTGAGCAGGAGACCCTATAGCAGTGATGGCGAACCTTTTATTTTTTTTAATTTTGACAAAGAACTTTTTTTATTTTTCCCAACTCTCCCCCATACATATCAACAAATATACCGTAATATTTTATCAAGTATTAACATACATTATTTTTACATTCTTATCTATCAGATACTCTTAATAAAATAAAATAAATACATACACATAAATTTTGGCATTGCTCGCCCATTTCCCCTTTCACTGTATCCACATTCCTTCTCTCTCTTCCCTCTTCTCTACCTTCTTTCTCCCTTTCTTCTCTTTCCTCCCTACTTGCCTCTTCTTCCTCTCCTCTCCTCTTTCCTTCACCACTCCCCTCCCATTTCTCCCCACTTCTCCTCCTCTTCTCCTCCAACCTTCCTACTTCCTTCCCCCCTCCTTTATCTCTTCTCTCTTTCCTCTCCTTTCTTCCCTCTCATTCCTCTTCAGATACAATTCAGGGGTAATGTCCGAGCAACTCCTCCCTCTAAATTTTCATATCTATATTAAATATAATAAGATTATTTTTCTATTACGTTAATACTTCTATTTATCTGTCCTTCTCGGTATAGACTTCTATAAATATTTATACGACCTCCGGTTATTCAATACTGTGTCGCCTGGGTCTCCCTCCTTATCTCCTCCTTTGCTTCCATCTAAATTGGTGTTAACTATCTTTTAACCATATTCTCTTTTCACCCAATCATAAAAAATTCCCCAAATTTCATAATACTCTGACTCTATCTTGTCTTTAATTATCATTGTTAATCTATTCATTTCTGCACATTCTAATATTTTCCCAATCACCTCTCCCTCTGGGGGGGCTTTCAGTGCTTTCCAATTTTGTGCAAACACAATCCTAGCTGCAGTAATTATATGAAAATATGTTTTCTCTTTATTATATTTCTCTGGTAAAATACCCAGCAGGAATATTTCTGATCTTAATTCTATACGTTGTTGTATCATCTTTTCTATCCATGTTCTAATTATATTCCAATAGGTTTTAGCTTCTACACACATCCACCACGTATGATAAAAAGAACCTGGTAATTGATGACATTTCCAACATTTCATAGATCTGTCCTTAAACATTTTAGCTAATCTTTCTGGAGACACGTGCCATCTATAAAACATTTTGTACATATTTTCTTTATACCCTGTTGCCATTGTCAGTTTATAGTTTCTTTCCCATAGTTGCTGCCATCTATCTAATTCAATCGTATATCCAAAATTCCTTGTCCATTTTATCATTGTCTCTTTCACTTGTTCCTCCTCTAACTCCATATGTAGTAGGTAACTATACATTTTTTAATCCATTTTTCTTCCGTTCCTGTGAGTATTTCATCTAACTCTGTTGTCCCCAAATTAAAACCATCTATTTTAACATCTTTTTCATATCTAGATTGTATTTGCGTTCTCATGTACCAATCCATCTTTATTCCTTGTCCCTCTAATTGTTGTTTGGTTTTCAGCTCCCGTGTATCTGTTAGTAAGTCTTTATATCTTATAATCAGTGCTTTTTTTGTAAAAAAAAAAAAAGGTGCCAGAACTCACACATGTCATACAACCCACCTTGCCTATCCTACAAGGTTGCATCCAAAAAAGGTGCCGGAACTCCGTTCTGAGCGTTCTACGAGAAAAAAAGCCCTGCTTATAATATTTCCCATATTAAGCATATTGGGGTGTATTAGTGCTTCCATAGTTGAGAGCCAATTTGGAATCTTCAAATAATGCTTTCTCTTTATTTTCTCCCAAACCACAAATAAAAAATTCCTTATATGGTGTCTCTGGAAATAGCTATGTATTCTATTTTTCCCATACCATATGAAAGCATGCCATCCCAACTGCAAGTCATGTCCCTCTAATGTCAATAATCTCGTATTCCTCAGTAAGATCCATTCTCTCATCCATGATAATGCTGCAGCCTGATAATACAATTCCCAATTAGGTAGACCAAACCTACCTCTGGGTCTTGTATCTTGTAACATTTTTAGATTAATCCTTGCCTTTTTTCCTTGCCAAATATACTTCAAAATTATTTTATTAAGTCCCTCGAAATATTTCTTATCCAATCTTATTGGTATTGTTGAAAACAAAAACAATAATCGTGGTAATATATTCATTTTGATTATCACAATCCTTCCCATTAATGATAGTTGTACATTTTTCCATTTATCCAAATCTACTTCGATTTGTCTTTTCAATTTGTGATAATTATCCTCTTTAATTGTTGTACATCTTGCTGTCAGGTGGATCCCTAAATATTTTATCTTCTTTACAATCTGTATATCTAATTTTCCCATCAATTCTTTTTTTTGTTTTTCGGTAATATTTTTCACTAGCATTTTTGTTTTATCTTTATTAATCTACCTCACCATATTTTTCTATTTGTTCTATTAATATAGGTCCTGTCTCTAATGGTTCCTCCAAGATAAATACTAAATCATCTGCGAATGCTTGTAGCTTATATTCTTCCCTCTTAATTTTCATACCTTTTATGTCATTATTCTGTCTTATACTTCTGTTTAGTACTTCTAATGTCAAGACAAACAATAGTGGAGATAGAGGACGTCCCTGTCTTGTTCCCTTCATAATATTAATTTTCTCAGTCATATCTCCATTTATCATTACTTTGGCTGATTGCTTATTATAAATTGTTTGGTTACATTTATAAATTTCTCCCCAAAATCCATAGTCTGTAATTGGCTTATCATGAGTTGCCAGTTCACATTGTCAAATGCCTTCAGTGCGTCCAGGAACATCAATGCCATCTGTTTTTCCAGGTGTGTTTCATAGTATTCTAATGTGTTCAATACAATTTGCATATTGTCTCTAATCTTCTTTTAGGTAGGAAATCATTTTGATCTGATTGTATAAATTCATTTAAAAACTTTTTAAGTCTTTCCGCCATTATTGATGCAAATATTTTATAGTCCACATTCAGTAGGGAAATCGGCCTGTAGTTCTTTATTTTCTGCATTTCCGTTTCTTCCTTTGGTATCAAGGTAATAAGTGCTTCGGACCACGAATCTGGTATTTTAGCTTCAGAAAGAAGTTCATTATAAAGTTCCAACATTACATTGCCTATGTAATGCAATGTCTTGTATAGCTCTGCTGGTAATCCATCCAGTCCTGGTGTTTTACCATTTTTTTGTCTTTTAATTACTTCTGTTAATTCCATCATTGTTATTTTCCCTTCTAATAACTTTTTAAATTTCTCCGGTATTTTAGATATCTCTGTTTCTTCCAAGAATTGTTTTATCCTATCATCTGAAACTGTTTGTTGCTTATATAAGTTCTCATAATATTCCCAAGCTATTTTTTTTCTTTTCTTCATTCCGATGTTGTAAAATCCCCTCAGCATCTTCCAGTTGTTTAATCCATCTCTTCTCTTTCTCCTTTTTAATTTTGTATGTCAACCATCTCCCTGATTTATTTGCATGTTCAAAAAAAGGTTTGCTTGGCTGCCTTTATTTTCATTGCCACTTCTTCATTTTCTATTAAGTTCATTTTATGTTTGTTCAGCTCCATTAAATTTTTAATCTTTTTGTTTCGTATATCTTTCTGTAATTCTTTCTCAAGTGTCTTGTATTCTTCCTCCAGTTTTTCCTTATTTTGTCTTTTCTGTTTATTCTTTTTCCCCAGATAAGTCATAGCAAGTCCTCTCATGTACGCTTTCGCCGTGTCCCAAACATTTTGAAATGAAGTATCTTCTTTTTTGTTTTCCTTAATAATAATAACTTTATTACGGTCATAGACCAGCAATAGATATCACTTTTTACAATATATTAAGAAAAATATAAAATAAAAATAGTACTGACATTAATAATAAATAATAACATCCCTGTTAAAAAAATACATGTTCTCAAAATGTTAGGGTCACTCCCTAGTTTACGTGAGTGGAAAGCCGATAAGTGTGTGAGTAAATGTAATGTTCCAAAAATTATTAGAGATATCTCCAAAAAATTGGCACAAGTTGACGGCTATAAATCTGTAACCAATTTTTTTCTTGTGGACATTGCTGCAACACAGTATTTTGCCACTGCATGCGTGATAGAAGGGTTTGAGTCCTGGAGGAGAAAGCCTACATAAAAATTGTCTGCCCTCCCTGGCAATCTCTCTAATAAGGGAAAAATATATGCTGACCTATAAACTCGGTATAACTCACAGTACAATAAAACATGTGAGATGTCTTCGACTTCTCCTTTACCACATATAAATACCTGTTCTGCTATTGGTGTTCTCTTATACCTGCCCTGGAGAAGTGCTGAGGGAAGAATGTTAAATCTGGCTCTGAAGAAAGCTATTCTTTGTTTTGGGAAGGTCAGATCATTCAGATATCTTGCCGGTTCCCACACACCCTGTTTGATTCTATCCCTAATGTGGCGAGGCAACCTATTTAATTCTTCTTGGAACTCCATGTCCTTTATTCTATTGGATACTACTTGCTTTGCTTGATCAAAGCCTAGGGACATTAGGAATACCGAAGAGAGCCCATAAGAGCCCAGGTTATGATCTATTGCCTGCTTCCAGGGGGAGGGGAAGTTGTCAGTCAGCACTAACGGGGATAGTCCCTCTGGAAAGAAATACATTTTAAGCCAGTGAATGGTCATCATCTTCCAGGCTCTTACCTTAATTTGGGGCATACCTGTCTCAATTTGGGGTTCCTTTGGGTGCAGCTAAGATGGCTCGCAGGAATTTGGTTTGTATGGTTTCAAGCAAGTTTTTCTTTGCAAGGATTCCTGTTTGTGCCTCATATAGAATTTGCGCCAATGTTTTGGCCTCGAAAAGTTTTAAGGCAGCAGGTACCAATTGACCTCCGCCTGTGTAAAAGTAATGCCTGATTGCATTCAAGGACCTATTGGCTGTTTGCAATGTGCCCTCCATGTCCCTCCATGTCCCCTGCGAGTGGAAAACCACCCCAAGGTATCTAAATGTTCTAACCTGTTCTAAACTGTGTCCTTCTATTTTCCAGGAGTATTGGCTGGGTCTTTTCGCAAAAACTAAACTTTTTGATTTATTGAAGTTAAGGACCAACTTATTCTGTTTGCAGTAGCTGAGTGTTACCTTAATTGCTCTCTTCAGTCCTACAGGAGTTTGAGAAATAATGACCGCATCGTTGGCATATAGAAGGATCGGGATTTTGCGATGTGCTAGGTTGGGCGGATGCAGGTCAGGGTTCTGTAAGAGATCGATCAGGGGGTTGATATAGAAGTTAAAGAGGGAGGGGGACAGGATGCAACCATGCCGTACCCCTTTTTGTACTCTTACTGAGCCGGTTAAGGTCCCTTGAGGATTACACCTCACTTTCAAGGTGGAATTGGCATACAATTTTTGTATGAGGAAAAGGAGGCGTTTATCGATAGTAGTGCCTTCTAATTTCTCCCATAGGGAGTTCTTAGATATTGAGTCGAAGGCCTGCTTAAAATCAAGGAAGGCCACAAAAAGAGAGGATTTTTTTTATGTGTGTATTTTTGTACTAGATGGTGAAGTACCAAGATATGATCCACTGTTGATCTTCCTTCTCTAAAACCGGCTTGTTCATCTTCAATTATCCCCCCCGAAATTAGCCAATCCTGAAGTTTATAGTTTAGGTGTTTGGCATACATTTTACTAATAACACTCAGAAGACTAATGGTTCTATAATTGCCAGGGTCATTTCTACTACCTTTTTTATAGATTGGTATGATAATTGCTAATCCCCAATCTCTTGGCATATGGCCCGTTCTATCTATATATGTAAACAGAGATGCTAAAAGTGGAGCCCACCAACTGGGATTATTTTTTATTATTTCTGGCAGGACATTGTCAGAACCAGGTGCCTTATTAGCCTTGAGGGCTCCAATCAATCGGGATATCTCGCCTGGTATAACAGGGGATATACCAATAAGGGGTTTGGTCCAAATTAATTTGGCTCTCATAAGTTACATAGTCGGGGTCTGCATAAAGCTTTCTAAAATATTCTTCCCAGGCATGAATCGGTACCTGATTAGTTGGAGGCAGGGGGGATTTCCCCAATCCTCTGGTGATGTGCCAAAAAAGGGATGTATTTTTTGTCCTGACTGATGCAATTAGTCTATGCCAAGACTCCATCTGAGCCGCCCTTTTCTTTTCTTTTAGAAGAGTCTTATATTGTGCGTTCAACTGCTTTAAGCAGTGAGTGTGATCCTCAGAAGGGGCATTTTTACTTTTTCTGTATTCCTTATTATATGTTTTTTTTAGTTGCACACAATCCCTGTCAAACCATTTTTTATTCTTTAAAACTGGCTTTTTGGGGTGAGCTAGTATTCTACTAGTGAGAACCGATTTCAAATTTCAAATTAAAGTTTCAAACCTCTTTAAGTATGATCCTTCAAACTTATTCCTTAATAGAGATGTATGTAGTTCTATGGTTTCTGGGACTAACATCCATTTAGTAACTTCCATTGCATTTTTCTCTGTCCATTTAATTTTTATCTGGGTATTGTGGTTCTCTAACCTGGGTAGATAGGTTGAGCCAGCCCTTAGCAGTTTCTGGTGTAATGTAAAAGTAAGGGTTAGTGGATCGTGATTGATTTCCAGTCGCGAGTCTACCTCCATCTTCTGCAAGAACTTCAGGAGGTCGTATGATACTACCCAATAATCAACTGTGGATATTCTTCCTGCTCCCCGATACGTATAATCTGCTGGGTAGTCACCCCATGTGGAACCATTAAGGATACAAAGATCCAAGCATACAGTCATCTGTCTTACACACAGACCTGCCCGATTTGCCTTGGTGTCTTTAAATTGTCTGGCAAACAGGGGTTCTCCTGGTACTTTCTCTTCATAATAGATCTTAAATTGATTGAATAATGCTTGATCCCTTGGGCCCATCCTAGTGTTTAAGTCCCCCCCAATAATTATTGCTGCTGTGGGATATTTTTCTAAGCAGCCCAGGATAAAATATTCTATATCCTCCCAGATCTTATTGATCAGATTATTCTTATTGAGTGGGGGAATATAGATATTAAAAAGCAAGATCTCCACCTGTTTAAATAAAAGTAGGGTAGTCACTACCCATGGCTGAAGAGGTGGCAACGGTACACATTTAAAATGCAAAGATGTGTTCACTAATGTCACAATGCCCCCTTTAGCTCTCCCACCCACCTTGGTTATTAGTTGTTCAAATATTGAGACTACCGTTTGCGCTGTGAGAAGACATTGCTTTGCCATGAACCCTGTTGTATTCTCCCATGGTAAGCTCTCCCCACTCTGAGTTAGATTGTTGTTGTTAACCTTTTTAGTCTTTATCTTATTCTCCATGCCGGCTGTAGCTGGACTCATTGTTTGTGAAAATAGCTGGCTGTCATTTTTCTCCCCTCCCTCCAGATTGGGAAAGTCCAGTATCTGCTGTTTTATCAGATCTCTTTGAAGGTCCCGTTCTAATCTCTCTGGCTTGTTGGAAATGAAGGGGGGGGATAGTTTTACTTACAAGTCTCTTGCCAGCAAAGTGCTCCTCAATTTTTGGTTGTTTTGCATTCTTCACTGGTAGGAGAGCTCCCGGGCTGGTGCCTTGGTGCTTCTTTCTTTTACCCGTGCCTCCGTCCTTCTCCGGTGGCTTTTATTTCCAATATATACTGGCCTCTCCGGTATATATCAAACAAGGTTTAAAACAGGTTTAAAATGCAATGTTAAAAGAGGTTAAAAAGATAAAAAGTTTAAAGTTTAAAAGTTTAAAAGTTTAAAAGTTTAAAAGTTTAAAAGTTTAAAAGTTTAAAAGTTTAAAAGTTTAAAAGTTTAAAAGTTTAAAAGTTTAAAAGTTTAAAAGTTTAAAAGTTTAAAAGTTTAAAAGTTTAAAAGTTGTTTAAAAGTTGTTTAAAAGTTGTTTAAAAGTTGTTTAAAAGTTGTTTGTTTAAAAGTTGTTTAAAAGTTTAAAAGTTTAAAAGTTTAAAAGTTTAAAAGTTTAAAAGTTTAAAAGTTTAAAAGTTTAAAAGTTTAAAAGTTTAAAAGTTTAAAAGTTTAAAAGTTTAAAAGTTTAAAAGTTTAAAAGTTTAAAATTAAAAAGTTGAAATAAAAATAAAATAAAATAAAATAAAGCTTTTGCTTTTGGAGGAGCTCTTTACAGCCTTTGCTGCCTGCCCTCCATCTTGGCCCCTCCCCTCTCTTTTTGTTTTCCTTAAAAAAGAAAGGTATTTCTTTTTCCATATATTGCTGAAAGTCTTTCCCATTCGATACAATTTGGTTTAATATCCATCTTGTTCTCTTTTTTTGTCCTTTCCATATGATTGTAACTGGGTTGTGATCTGCCCATGTGCTTATTTCTATGGCTATATTTTGTATATTTGTAAATAAATCTGTTGACATCCATATCATATCAATTCTTGACCAGGACAGGTGTCTGTTAGAATAGAACGTATGTTGCTTCTTTTCCGGATATTTTTCTCTCCAAATATCTAGTATATGTCAAGGCTGCTAACATCGAATGTTATGCTTGACATTATATATGGATGCAGACATTCACTATTTAACCTGTGTATTACTTTAAGAGCCACTAATAGATAGTAGGGGGGGGAGGGAGTAAAGAATGTGTTAGGGACTATTTAGCCATAACAACATCTCAGCACAGCGTCTTCAAAGAATGAAATGTGAGAAGATAGATAGTGGCGGGAAAGATAGCTCACACTCTAAACTAATTGGGGAATGTGATTTATGACCTGTCATTGAGGGAGGAGGAAATGCTTAGACACTGTGGGAAGAAGGAGGAGTTTTCCAGTTTCTGGCTTCACTTTATCCGTACTGGAGTATGTTGCATAAATAAAGAGTATTCTGAACAAAATGAATCAGATTTCCTTAAGATTGCTTCTTCGCTCCGGAGCATAACATCAAGCCAGAAACCAACAAAATTTCTAGACGTTTAGGGAACACCATGAAAGTAGAGGAAATACTGTCATCTGGACAGTGATAGACCTGTTTTCGAAATAGGCTCATTTCATCGCCTGCAAAGGACTCCCATCTGCCCAACGACTGACCAAATTGTTCTTGAAACATATCTACCGACTGCATGGCGCCCCTAAGCGAATAATCTCTGACAGGGGGGTGCAGTTCACAGCAAAGTTCTGGAGGAGTTTTCTTAAATTAATTGGGTCATCTCAAGGCTTATTGTCTGCTTTCCATCCAGCCACCAATGGAGCTGCAGAGGCCGCCAACAAAATGGTGGAGCAATATCTCAGATGCTACGTATCCTATCAACAGACTAACTGGACTGACCTCCTCCCTTTTGCAGAGGTGGCGTACAACAATTCTGTGCACAGCAGTACTGGCTACACACCTTTTAGAGTAGCCACAGGCAAAGAGTTCGGCCCAATACCTGAATATCCCCAAGTGCCAACCGCTTCCCAGACACTTGACCAATGGGTGAGGGGATGGGAGGAAGTCTGGAAGAACACTAAGTCTGCTTTACAAAAGACTTTTGAAACCTATAAAAAACAAGCTGACAAAAAGAGGGCTCCCCAAAGAACATTCCAAGTTGGGGAAAAAGTCGATCTGTCAACCAAATATTTACGCCTTAAATTACCCAGCAAGAAGTTAGGACCGAAATTCTTAGGGCCATTCCCTATCGTAAAGGTCATCAATCCAGTCACCGTAAAACTGAAACTCCCTAGACCTCTGGGTAAAATTCACCCTGTTTTCCACAGTAGCTTGTTAAAACCTTATCGAGGCTCCACTATAAGACCTCCCCCAAAGAAAGCACCTGGGCCCCTCGTAGTTGCAGGGAAGACCCATTACGAAGTGAAACATATTCTTGATTCCAGAATCTTTAAAGGCAAAGTACAGTACCTAGTACAGTGGAAAGGATACCCGCTATCTGAAGCCACCTGGGTGAAATCATGCGAGGTAGAAGCCGACAAACTCGTCAAAAGATTTCATGCAAAATATCCCAACAAACCGAAACCTAATCATTAACATATACTTTTGTTTATATTACAGGATTGGTCATTTTTGTAAGGGGGGCCAGATGTCAAGGCGGCTAACATCGAATGTTATGCTTGACATTATATATGGATGCAGACATTCACTATTTAACCTGTGTATTACTTTAAGAGCCACTAATAGATAGTAGGGGGGGGGATGGAGTGAAAGAATGTGTTAGGAACTATTTAGCCATAACAACATCTCAGCACAGCGTCTTCAAAGAATGAAATGTGAGAAGATAGATAGTGGCGGGAAAGATAGCTCACACTCTAAACTAATTGGGGAATGTGATTTATGACCTGTCATTGAGGGAGGAGGAAATGCTCAGACACTGTGGGAAGAAGGAGGAGTTTTCCAGTTTCTGGCTTCACTTTATCCGTACTGGAGTATGTTGCATAAATAAAGAGTATTCTGAACAAAATGAATCAGATTTCCTTAAGATTGCTTCTTCGCTCCGGAGCATAACAGTATATTTAGTTCGTCCACCATATTATAAAAAGATTTTGGAAGTGTTCTTCTTAGGGTCTTGTTTTTTTGTTTTTTTTTGTATTATAATCCAGTTCGGCCTTTACAATAGCATTAAGGTCTCCAATCATACATATGCTTTCATATTCCAGTTCTATTACTTTCTTGTGTAATTTTAAATAGAAATTTCCTTGGTTTTCATTTGGAGCGTAGATCACTACCAATAATGATTTTTTACAATTCATAATTATTTCCACCGTTAAGATTTGTCGTTCTTCGTCTGAATATATCAGTTTAGTTTGTATTGCTTTCTGAATATATAATGCCACACCTCTTTTACTCTGATCCGCAAGTGAAGTATATAATTCTCCCAATTTTGGATATTCTAATAGATTTTTGTGTTGTTTCCTAATATGAACTTCTTGCAAGCAAATTATGTCCATTTTTAGTTTCCCCAGTTTATTTAGTGTTCTTTTCCTTTTTATGGTCGAGTTTAACCCATTTATATTTATCGAAATTGCTTTTATCTCTTCTTCCATGATTATTTGTTTAAAGTTTTGGCTGATCTTGTCATTCTCATCTCTCTTTGCTCTTTTGCCTGTTTTTCTCTTGCTCCTTCTCCCAACGCCCTTTCCTCCTTTTTTTTGCTATACTCACCCCGTTGCTTCTCTGTCTCATCTCCTTGATGTCTAATTTCTCTTTCCCCTCTCAGCCTTTCTTCTTCTTGCTGTCCAAAGTAGTGATCATAAAAAAGTTCTGCTTTCTCTAATGTGTCTAGTCTATGTCTCTGTTCTTGCCAGTTTACCATTACTCCTTCTGGTATTAACCATCTAAAATTTATCCCTTTTTTAATTAAGCATTTCGTCAAAAATTGATACTCCTTTCTCAAGTCTCTCACTCTTCTTGGAATCTGTTTTAATATCACTATCTCTCTTCCTTTATATTTTATTGTGGCATTTCTCAGCTTCTGTAGTATATCTGCCCTTAACGCTTTTTTAGTGAATCTTATATGAACCTCTCCAGGGAGATTATCTCTCATTGCGTATCTAGTATGTATTCTAAATATCTCATCTATCTCATTAATTATCTTTTCCTTGCTTTCCTCCAATGCTTCTGCTAATATTTCCACCATCACGTCTGCTAAGTTCTCTCCCTTTTCTTCTTCAACATTTTGGAATCTTAAGTAATAATCAGCTCTATCCATCTATAGAGAGATAATCATTTTTCCCTGATTCCTATCTGTTAATATAAGTCGGTTATCCATCTCCTCTACTCTCTTATCTGTTGATTCAATTTTCCCTTCCACTTGTTGCAGTCTTTGTTCATTTTTCCCCATCAGTTCTTTGACCTCTTTTAGTTCCTCTTCTAGTTTGCCTATCCCTTCCTTGAAGTCTATGTGTAGTGCCTGTATCATATTTTTCAATTCCATGTCAAATTTATCTTGCTGTATTGTAGAGTCCAGTGTTTTCTGCGCCACAGGACTCTGTAATGTTGAGGCGGCTGTTGTTGAATGTGTTATAATCTTCTTCATCTTCTCCAATGATTTATAATCCAAATATCAATGAAATATTATAATCCAAATATGTTCCAAGAAGAAGAGAAAAGAAACAAAAATGAGAAAAATATCCCACATCAAAAATCCAAAGGCAGGAAAAAAGGGGAGAGAAGGAAGGATTAAAAAAAAAAGGAAAAGGAAAAAGGCAATATACTTAAGCCTGGATTAAAAAAAAACCTAATCCATACAGGTTACACTTCTTTGTTTCAGGCTCTTCATGCCTTAATAAAAAAAAAAAAGGAGATCGAAAATAAAGCCTCCGTGAAACAATCCACCATTCACCAGAATGAGAAACAGTCTCTGTAATAAATGCAATGAATGTCTAACTTCTTATCAGTAAGTCCAGCAGGTGTTATTCAAGGTCACTTAGTCTTCTCCTTTATTTATTTAGTAAGTCTACCAAGTCTACTAACACCCAGGTGCCTCTAGGTGGCACTGCAGCTTCCAAAGTACTCCCAGCCAAATACAAGAAGAAAAAAATGCAAAGAAAAAGAGGCAACTCACTTAAAAAAGAACAATCTACACCTCCAGCAGTTGTTTACTCTCAAATCAGTTCCATCAATCCAGTTATTTTCAGCAGGCCTTTCAAATTCCACACTGTTTTACATTGATTTATTGCCTTCTTTTGCCTTCTGCTTTTTCCGCTGCTACAGTTCTGGAAGAGGAGCAGCTTAAAAGCCCGTTCCCCCTCTTTCTCCACGGCTTCAAATTCTTCTTATTTCCCACCCGCAATTTCCAGCATTTAAGAGAGAAAGTTTTTTTCCCCCTTTTCCAATCTCTTAATCATCTCACCCAGGCGATCCTCTAATTTTGCTTTCTGATTCTTCCAAGTGGCCGCCCGGCTTGTGATGGCTCACAATGGCCGTCTGACAGCTGCTGGTCTGGGAAGTTTCCGTCGGCTCTCCAGGAGATTGCGATCCCTCCTGTGCCGCCAAACTATGCTTCCTTTCTTCACCGTCCCTACAGGATGGCTCCAGTCTATCTGGAACCCAGGCAGACCCCCCCCCCCCCAAACAGCTGAAAAGCGACGATCCTTCAGGAGCCCCGAAGGGATGCATCGAACCACCGCGACGTTCACTCTTCCTCTCCGATGGCGAAACTTTTAGAGACCGAGTGCCCAAACTGCAACCCAAACCCCACTTATTTATCGTCAGGTGCCAGGTGGGCATGGCCCAGTGGGTGGGCATGACCACTGGGTGGGTGTGATTGTAGTGGTCATGGCAGACTGGGTGGGTGTGGCTGGGGTGGGCATGGCCACCTCGATGTTGCTCGTGGGGAGGGACGCCTGTGGGGGCCGGGCAGGGTTGGGGGAAATCCAGGGGGTTTCTGGTGGGTGGGACGGTGGGCAGGAGGCTTGTCCTGCAGGGTGAGGTGAGACCAGGCAGAGGGCAGGGCAGGGGTGCCATTGCCACAGGGCAAGGCAAGGCAAGGCAGGGACTGGGGGGGCTGCTGCCTGACACCATTGGCCCCCGCACACAGCGAGCGCATGGGGGCCAACTGTGTCCATCAGCAGCCACTGTCATAGTTCCGACTAATGGAACACTTCAAAGAACTTCCAGGCATTGTTTATTCTGAAAAGTCTTTAATTATGAACACAGTGTCGGCACAGGATGGATGGATGCCAAGATCTGAGTTTCTCTTACTTGCACATAGCTTTTCCGGCTATTCTCCTCCCCTATTTTGCAGTCATCAATCACATCTTCCAATTAGCCTGAAGGGCAAAGATTCGTTTCCATTCCTTGTCCTGCGCTTTCCTATCTTTCTCCTCCCCTCCCACCATCATCTGAAAATAACTCTAAAAATACCAGACAGTTCTGCATATCTTGTCAAAGCAATAATATCCTATATTAGCAGCGTTGACATCCGGCCCCCCTTACAAAAAGGACAGATCCTGTAATGTAAACAAAAGCATATGTTAATGACTAGTTTTCGGTTTGTTGGGGTGTTTCGCATGAAACCTTTTGACAAGCCTGTCAGCTTTCACCTCACTGGATTTCACCCAGGTAGCTTCAGAGAATGGGTATCCCTTCCATTGTACTAGGTACTGCAATTTCCCTTTAAAAATTCTAGAGTCAAGAATATGTTTCACTTAATAGTGGGTCTGTCCCGCAACTACGAGGGGCCCGGGTGCCTTCTTAGGGGGAGGTCTTAAAGTGGAGCCCCGATAAGGTTTCAACAAGCTGCAATGGAAGACAGGGTGAATTCTACCTAAACGTCTAGGGAGTTTCAGTTTTACGGTGACTGGATTGATGATCTTTACGATAGAAAAAGGCCCCAAAAATTTCAGTCCTAACTTTTTCCTGGGTAATTTGAGGCGTAAATACTTAGTCGACAGATAAACCTTTTCCCCAACTTGGAATGTTCTTTGGGGAGCCCTCTTTTTATCAGCCTGCTTTTTATAGGTTTCAAAAGTCTTTTTTAAAGCAGTTTTCGTGTTTCTCCAAACTTCTTCCCATCCCCTCACCCATTGGTCCAGTGTTTGGGAAGCGGTTGGCACCTGAGGGTATTCAGGTATTGGACCGAACTCTTTTCCTGTGGCTACTCTGAAAGGTGTGTAGCCGGTGCTGCTGTGTACAGAATTATTGTACACCACCTCTGCAAAAGGGAGGATGTCAGTCCAGTTTGTCTGTTGGTAGGACACGTAACATCTGAGATATTGCTCCACCATTTTGTTAGCGGATTCTGCAGCCCCATTGGTGGCCGGATGAAAAGCAGATGATAAGCCTTGAGATGATCCAATTAATTTAAGAAAACTCCTCCAAAACTTTGCTGTGAACTGCACCCCCCTGTCCGAAATTATTCGCTTAGGGGCACCATGCAGCCGGTAGATATGTTTCAGGAACAATTTAGTCAGTCGTTGGGCAGATGGGAGTCCTTTGCAGGCGATGAAATGAGCCTGCTTTGAAAACAGGTCTATCACAGTCCAGATGACAGTATTTCCTCTACTTTCAGGTAGGTCTACGATAAAGTCCATGGCTATTTCTTCCCAGGGTTAAGAAGGGTCTGCCACCGGCTGCAGTAACCCAGGGATTTTCCCTGGGATTCTTTTCATTGTGGCACATACGGTACAACTCTTTATATAGTTTTCCACATCCCGTTTCAGCCCCGGCCACCAAAATTGCCGGCGGGTGAGATGTAGAGTCTTTAGATATCCAAAGTGTCCAGCCTGTTTTACATCATGGCTGTGTTTGAGAGCATTAAGACGGAGGGCTTCAGGCAAATACAGTTTCCCCCCCTTGTAAGCCAAACCATCTCTGCATGTTAGGGAGGTTTGATTATCTTTGAACCATTGATCGGTGAGGAGCTCTTGTTTTATTTTCTTTACCCCAGGGTCATCATGATTTGGGACCCTGCCAGGCATGAGCTGAGCAGCAGTTTGTGGATTGGAGATAATTGTCTCATTAACCTCTTCGTGTTCGCTTTTGTACTGGGGCAATCTCGATAGCGCGTCAGCTAGGAAGTTTTTTCCTCCCAGTATGTACTTTAGAGTGAAGTTGAAACGGTTACAGTACTGTGCCCACCGTACTTGCTTTGGAGACAATTTGTGGGGAGTTTTCAGTGCCTCTAGGTTTTTATGATCTGTCCATACTTCAAATGGCACCTTGCTCCCTTCTAGATAGTGTCGCCAGTTTAACAGACCCCACCTAATTGTGAAGGCCTCCTTCTCCCAGATTTCTCCTCTCGCTTTCGGTAAATTTTTTAGAGGTGTAGGCGCAGGGTTGTAGAACTCCACTTTTGTTCTTTTGCAGTAATACCACTCTGACTGCCATGTTGCTGGTGTCAGCTTGGATTACAAAGGGTTCCCCTGGGCAGGGGTGCTTTAGGACCAGTTCAGCAGCAAATAGTCTTTTTAAATTCTCAAAAGCTGTTTGACAGCTCATAGTCCATGTAAGTGGCTGGCCCGGTCTCGGTTTTCCTCCTCCTTTGCCAGTTTTGAGTAGTTCTGTAAGGGGTAGGGCAATCTCGGCAAAGGAGGGGATGAATTGACGATAGATGTTGGCAAGGAGTTTGGCTCCTGGCACCAGTTCGATAGAGCAGTCATTGGGTTTGTGAGGGGGCAGGGCATCGCATTCTTTTTCACTAAATGCCTCCGTTAGGTCCCGGTATTCATTGGGGATGAGTGGTTCATTTGGTGGCGGTGAGGCAGCCATGTGCGCTCGCTCAGTGGGTGGACTAAAGTGTCCCGCAACATCAGTTGAATCAATGGGAGGCTTAGGCCCTATAGGTAGTCTCACAGTTCTCATTCCTTTCTCCCATCAGATAAATGGCTTCCATTTGTCCAACCAGGCTAATCCTAGGATCACAGCCTCAGTCATTTTGGGGGCCACCAGGAAGTGAATAAACTCCCAGTGCTCACCTATTTCTAGGTGTAGGGGCTCAGTTAATTGTGTGACTAGGGTCCCTCCCATCGGCTTGCTCAAACCTCACAGGGTTGGAGAGCTGTTTTGCCCATATGCCCATTTTCATGGCAAAGGGCAGGCTAATAATGTATCGGGTGCATCCAGAATCAATTAGCACATTTAAGTCTATTTGTGCCCCCGACTTAGGGATTATAAGTTTGGTGGCCAGTGAAAAAGGCAGGATTTGTCGATTCACCATCGGGTCATTCTCTCCTTCATCGTCGCTGTCAAAGGAGGGTAGAGCAGGGGCAGGTCCACCTGGAGTCCCGGCGTCCTCTTGTGTGTGGGGGGGTGTAATCTAGGCAACAGGTTCTTGCGTGACCCGGTTGGATTTTTCTCTCGTTAGTCGCTGGGCAGGTTTCCTTCTCGCCGCTGGTTCCGGTCTGCTCTGCAGTTGGGGGTAGGGGACTGGACAGGTTGCTGCTCGATGTCCCTCCTGTCCACACTGAAAACACTTAATTGATGGGCCTGCGGGTGGCCTGGGTCTCTCAGCCATCACAGTAGTTGGAGGTTTTCGTGGGGATGATTGTTGTTCAGGTTGCTCTGGCTGCTGCTCGGATTCAGGTGGGGGAGGCTTCTTATAGCGGGCGAGCTGAACATCTAGCTTCATCGCTGCCTGGTACCATTCTTGCAGCTGATCAGGTACTGCTCGATAGAAGCAGGCCTGAGAGAGGTGATCATCTAATCCCTCAATGAAGTGATGGATTAGGGATTGCTCTGGCCACCCCTCTATTCGACCTGCTATCTTGTGAAACTCTCGCACGTACTCCAGGGCAGGCCTGCTGGCTTGTTTTATTTTGTGGATTTGTTCTCTTGCTTTGAGGCCAAGGGAAAGGTCCTCAAATCTTTCTCTCAGGCCTAGGAGGAAGAGGTGGGGGTCCTCCAATTCTGGGGCTTGCTCATTATATAAATTGTTCAGCCATTCGGATGCTTCTTCCTCTAGGCTGGATGCAATCACATCGACCATGGCCACTGGGTCCGGGTAGAGATAGGCCCAGCAATTCAAGTGAGAGTGCACTTGGTTGAGGAAAAAAATCAGCTTCTCTGGGTCCCCATCGAAGGTTGCTCTGAAAGGTGGAGCAATTATAGGCTGTTGGGGCCCCCACTGTGGCTGTTGCTGCTGGCCCCATCCTGGCTGCTGGTTTATGCCCAGGGGTTGCATGTTCGGGGGCTGGGGCCAATCTCCTTGCTGTGGTCATTCTCCCACCAGCTGCTGATCTCCTGGCTCCTGCACCGCCCCAAGCTGTTACAAGGCCTCTATTAGTTGTGGCAAGCCCAGAGGATTTATAGGCTGTTGGGGGCCCCACTGTGGCTGTTGCTGCTGACCCCATTCTGGCTGCTGATTTATGCCCAGGGGTTGCACGTTCGGGGGGCTGGGGCCAATCTCCTTGCTGTGGTTGTTCTCCCACCAGCTGCTGATCTCCTGGCTCCTGCACCACCCCAAGCTGTTGCAAGGCCTCTATTAGCTGTGGTAAGCTCAGAGGCTGTTTACCCTCTGCTTGCTGAGAATGCCACACTCCCCATTGTTGCAGAGGCCTCAGACTGGGATTCCCTCTCTCTTCAGGGCTGGAGTCCCTGACAGGGGAAGACAGGGTCTTGAAGGCTGTCTGATTTACAATGGAGGGGCTGCAGACTTCTCTCTGCAGGAGTGGATTTCTGCCTCTCACCTCTGGGTTATGAAATCTTTCCAGTGACTCACCCAGGCCTCGAGTGGCAGTTTGTCCATTATCCCACCACCGATTTGCATTTGTCTGCCAGCCGTTTGTCTGCCAAAATTCATCTTCCCACAGCATGCCATCTGTTACTTCCCCCTCTGGGTTATCAGCAGCTGCCGGGTTGTATTCAAGCAAACTCCCATTCCTCATGATAGAGCTGCGAAGTTCTCTTCTCTGTCAGAAGTTCTGTTCTCTGCTTACAGAGCCACCAAAGCAGCAGGTGGATTGCCGGAGGCTCAGGGAGGGAGGGTGCTGAAGTGGGCGGTCGGGCCATTGGCAAGAGTAATGCAGTTGAGCGGAAAGCGGCCTCAGAACAAGTGGGTCAGGTAAGGAAAGAAATCCTCGCTTCCCCCAGAAATTGGCTTTCTTTCCTTACCTGACTCCCAGCCCTGTGCCATTTCTCCTTCGCGATCCAGCGCCACTGCTTACAAGGACAAAGGAAGTTTTTTGGGGGGGGAGGAAAAAAAAGGTCAATCAATCAATTCCAACTTCCTATGAGAGATCGTGAAGTTGGAATTGATTGGTTGATCTTTTTTCCCCTAAAAAAACTTCCTTTGTTTCCTTGCATGCTTCAGCACCCTCCCTCCCCGAGCCTCCGGTACTCCACCTGCTGCTTTGATCGGCCTGCCAGCCCCCACCTCAATGCCCTACCACCGCCACCTAGCATAGCCGCCCCGGGGCTGCGGGGGCTGGCCTGGCATGGGAAGGGCACACGCCACACCCTCCTGCCACCATGCAGGGTAAGGTTGCCGTGCCCGCCCCTGCCTATCGGTAAAAAAAAAGTTCCATCAGACTTTCTAACTTCTCGCGAGATCTCGTGAGAAGTTAGAAAGTCTGATGAAACTTTTTTTTTACCGATAGTCCCACAAACATGCGGTGAAGGGTGAGAAGCAAACAGAGAAAAGGAATGCAGCTGAAAGGCAGGTTATTAAAAAAAATGCTTGGGGAAGGCAAGGGCATCTGGGCGGTGTCGAGCCCGGCAACCTTACCCTGCACGGCTTCGGCAGGTGTCTGGCAGGGGGAGGGAATCAACTGGTCTACCGCCATGCTAGCTCTGCCGTGTTGCTTCCCTACCCCATGCACAGGCCCTGCCCCACCCCCCACATGGAGCACCCTGCTCCCGCCGCTACCCCCACCCCCACGTGGCACCTTCTTTCCAGCTCTGACACGTCACTTCCTCCGCCGCTGTGTGGGACTAAAAATAAAGTTCAATCAATCAATTCCAACTTTGCGAGATCTTTTTTCCCCCGCAAGAAGTTGAAATTGATTGATTGATTGAACTTTTATTTTTTTGCACACGGCGGCGGAGGCCTAAAGCGAAAAGGTTTTATAAAACCCAGCTTAAAAAGCCACTTGCCCAGGGAGATTTTGATGCAGGTTGCTCATGGACAGGACTTAAAGCCTTGGACTAGGGCGACAGCACGCGTGCCCACAGAGAGGGTTCTGCATGCCACCTGTGGCACATGTGCCATAGGTTCGCCACCACAGCCCTATAGCATTCTGGACAAATAATTATTCAATTTCTTCTTGAAATCCTCCAGCAAAGGAGCACAACTTCCACTGATTAATTATTTTCACTGTCAGGAAAGTTCTCCTTAATTCTAAGTTGGATCTCTCTTTAGTAATCTTCCACCCATTATCCTGCTCTCATTTGTTTTGGAGAATAGACCAACCCTCTCTTCTCCATACAGCCCTCATGCTCTCATGTCACCCGTAGTCCTTCTCTTCACTGGATTAGACATACAGTATCTAGTTCCCACAATTGTACAGTTTAGCTTTCAGACCCCTAGTCATTTTCTCTACACTCTTTCTAGAAACTCAATATCTTTTTGCCTTTTATTTTATTTATTTGTATGATTCTAGAGATCACTCTGTGAAAGGAAATCTCAGAGAGATGGCTGTTTTGTTTTATTGATTATATTGTAGGAGGACAGCACCCATCCCAGAGAAAGAAACATTTTGGGAAATATTAAACAGGCAGATCTTCCCCAAAGGAATAATGGAGAAATTCTTTAAAAAAGCAGAAACTTTTCCCTCCCCCCAGCCAGAAACTCAGCAGAAACCAAGCCTGTAGAAATGCATATTTGATAATCCTATTCAGAAAGGTTGGAGCCAGGAAGCTAGAAACTGATGAGATTAGAAAGACAAAGACCCCTAAAATCTACATCCCCCACACAAACTCTAAGGACAGGAAACATGACCTTTAGGACATAATAGGATTAACCCACCAATACCAAAAAGGATACACTCAAAAGAACCTCAGGTCAAAGTTCATGCCACAGGAACAGGAACTCCAAACATAAAAACCCAAGAAGGTATAAAAACCCACCACTCCCAGCTACATGTGGTCAGCTGCTCCAGAGGCTCTTGTCTTTTGGTTCTGCTCTTCAATAAACTACAACCGTCTTTCTAAAGCAGACTCCATTTTGTTTATTCCCGGCTTGGACTGGACCCTGATGAAGATTTTTCATTCAATAATACTATGGCTTTGGAATGTGTAGGCCATAATAAATTATGGATACCTATTTAAAATAACATATGTGATCAAGTTCAGGAAGAGTCCCAAGAACAGTATGGAAGCCAAGTCTTGTGCAGAACAATTAAAAGATCATGTTATGTTTAGAGGAGATATGATAGCAGATTTCAAATATCTAAAGGGTCATCACAGAAAATTGGGTAGACTTATTTTCGATTTTTCTAGACTGCAGAACCAGAATCATTGGGTTGAAACTACAAGAAAAGAACTTCAGTCTAGATATCAGTTGGAATTCCGTAATTTCTTAATTGTTTAGGAGTCAAAAAACAGTAGAACATTTCTTCTTCCCTGAAGGTCTTCAAAAACTAATCATATGCCAGAAATTCTCTACTGGGCAGTCAGGGTTGAAGATCTCTTTCCATCCTTTGGATTCTATGATCATCACCTGGCATATTAATCCCCAAATGTCATCCTTTCTTCTGATTACCCTGATTGGAGCATGTTCTTCCATCTCCAAGGTCTAATGAGAAGATTTTCCCTGAATGTTAAAAATAAAAACAGGAAACAGGAAATTAAATAGCTTTCAGCTGATTCCCAGGGTTAAGTTTCAGTTTGACAAAAAGTCCTTTTTTGGTTTCTCTTTCCAATCAATTCTACCCACCACTAGCAATTCTACCCACCACTTTAGAGACTTCGAGTACCTAATAATTCTAATATTAAGGAGTATGTGGTTACATTCCCAGGCCTCCAAAGGAAGATATAGACTACTGCTGGCTATAGAGCAGTGATGGCGAACCTTTTAGAGACCGAGTGCCCCAAAACCACCCCCCGCCCCTGCTCCGCTCCCGTCCTGCCAGCTCCACCCCTGCCCGCCCCCTGTCCCGCCCATGCACCACCTCCATGGCCGCAGATCTCCCAGGCAGCCCTGCAGTGCCATGGTAGCCACACCCTCCGCCCACACCCCGCAGCATCATCTGCACACTATGGGGCACGAGGGCGGAGTCTTGTCCCTGCTGCCTGGCTATGTCCTTGGCTGCGCTGCTCTGTGCAGGCTGCGCCCGGGGGCAACTCTCCTCCAGGGGGGCTGCTAGTGAGGACGGGGCCATGGGGGGAGGCGGGGCTGGGGTGACAGCGCACATGCCCACAGAGAGGGCTCCGAGTGCCGCCTCTGGCACGCGTGCCATAGGTTCGCCACCACTGCTATAGAGAAGCTGTTCCTACTGCTTCAAGCCTAGGCTACATACTGTTTTTCATCCATGTTTCAAATGCATATAGAATATCTATTTGAATTCACAGATTGAGAGCTATCAACAGCTATATTTTTGTGCATTGTCCATATATGAATTTAATAGCATCATTTTCATCATTGTAAAATGATCTGATTTACAAGCAGCTATTATCAATAGAAGTAAAATGTGTTATCAATATAAAACAATGGCAAAAGTTGCATTAAGTTGTATTCCTGTTACTGATGGTAAGGCACAAGACTCTTGCCAAAAGATAATTTCTCAAAACTATCTCCCCTTTCTCAAACTACAGTTCCCAAGACAGAGGGGGGAGGAGAGAAGGGAGACTTTGATATTTAATAAAGTATCAAATAAATATAACTGAGTAGGAAGTAATTTGAAGGTGCTTGAAAGTTAATTACTTATAACATATATGATTGATAAATAATTAAACTGTTTCAAAACAATAGTCTGTATCTATTCCCTTACATTTTTTCAGAGAGTAGAGCCACTTGATAGTGATGAATAATTGAAGCAGATTTACCACCAACAAACTTTGATAAGTGTAACTGAGTGTCAGTCAGATCACCAAGGATTAATCTGGAATGTCAGCACCTAGTGGAATTTTTTGTGCAGAAACATTTGCTCAAATAAAACAATCCTGTGCTCAATTTACCCAATGTAGATTTTAGTCAGAAATGCTAGATAACAAGAATTAGAATCTTGATAGAGTACTCAGGAGGGTAGAAGAAGGGTACCAAAGGCCACTGGATACATAGGGATGTCAGAATAGCAACAAACCAAGTCAAAACTGTAATGTGTGTACTTCTTGATATATGATGTATACGTCTTGATATATGAAAGGAATTTAAGGGGAAAATAACATTTTTTTAATTTTGAAATCATCACTTCACTGTTCCCAGCATTTAACGTGAAAAGTTATGGATAGTTCAATCAGCTGACTCAGTCATAAATCAAAATGAGTGCAAGTTCAAAGGATTTTATTCTAACACAGAATAATCCCTTTCTTGCCTAAAACAGATATATTTGAAACAGAAGGCATGAGTGAATAAATTTGCTCATACATGCCTAGATTAAAATAGAAATTCTATCTGTAGTAGTTACAGAAAATACAAGTTTGTCTATCACAAAAAAGAAAATTTGTTTCTTCTATCATATGTTTAATTTCTTCTATTATATGTTTTCTATCATCTCCCATACCAGTAACTGTGAGAGGGATCTTGCACAAATATGAGCCAACATTGTGCGGCAGCAGCCAAAAAAGCCAATGCAATCCTAGTGTCAGAATCCAATTATATTTTATTTCTAACTAATCTACTCTGGGAAAACCCAATTCTTACTCTCTTTGGGATTCTGTCATACTACGAAGGGGGGGGGGAGTAAACACGGGTGTTTATGACTGGCATTCCTTCTATCATCTACAAATAAACATCCTCTGTGGATTCCCTCTCTGGAGTACTAACAATAACAATGCGGCCATCAGCCTTTGATCTCACTCCCTATGAAGCCTCCTATTACCGGCAGCAAGGAAAAGGGGGGGAAGATTGAAACGTTTGGGATTCCGATGGATTTAACACCCAGCCATCTGCCAATTTGGATTGACCGGAAGGAATGTGGGGTGGGACTGCTTGGGAACGCTTTAAAACATTGAATGATCAGGGGGGTCCCCCAGATCCTGTCTAGCACACCTTCAGTCAGTTTTTCTTAATAAAGATTCCTGTTGGAAAACCTGTTCCAAGAGTTCTGTCTTCTTAAGATGTAAATTGAGGAGGGTCCTTACACCTAGGCTGCATTAATAGAGGGATAGAATCAAGATCATGTGAAGTACTAGTACCGCTTTGCAAAGCTTTAGTAAGACCACACTTACTAGGGGACACATGATAGCAGTATTCCAATATTTGAGGGACTCCTACAAAACTGAGGAGGTCAAACTATTTTCCAAAGCACCAAAAGGCACAATAAGAAACAATGGATGAAAACTAACCAAGGAGAGAAGCAACCTAGAATTGAGGAGAGATTTCCTAACAGTGAGAGCAATCAACCAATGGAAAAACTTGCCTTCAAAAGTTATGTGTGTTCCATCACTGGAGGAAATAAATAATTATATATAATAAGAAATAAGTAATTATATACTTTAATTTGACTTTCAAAGTTTATATTATTAAATATGCACATTCTTTTGAACCACATAGCTATAAATGGAAACTAACATCTGGACAGCAGAAATGGAATCTCCATGTCATTATTATTGCCAAAAGATTATTTTAATATTGGATGACAAATTTATGACCCCATTTGACCAGCTGAGTGAAGATCTGATGTTACTGACAATGTGTGAACGAGTTACCATTGGATATTATTATGGATGAATGATTACAATGAAATACGATGATTTTTATTAAAATTATAAGTATGCATATATCTATATATACACAGTATAAATAATTATTATACAGAATTTAGGTTGTTATTGCATTTTTTTATTTTTTTATTTTTAGATTTTTTTTATTTTTTTGTTTTTTCTTTATTATTTATCTTATTTACATTTCCCCCTTTTAAGTTGCATTAAATAACTAAAGTATATCTCTATGTCTGTCTGTCTGTCTGTCTGTCTGTCTGTCTGTCTGTCTGTCTGTCTGTCTGTCTGTCTGTCTGTCTGTCTGTCTATCTATCTATCTATCTATCTATCTAATCTCCAAAAAAGGTCAATGCATGGAGGAGGAAGGTCAAATAAAAACTCTACATGAGGAATCATCAATAAATTCCTTTAAGTTTATTAGTTCAATCTCACAGCATAAAAACATTTTGCTGAAATTTATATCCCAGAAATTAGGTCTATAGTAAAGTCACAAAGTCTGGGGAAGTAGATGGGGAAGCATGAATTTGCTCCTACCAAAACTTATTTACATAATCAGCATATTTGGCAGCCAGGTCTAGCAGGATTTTCTGTTTTGTTGCTATGAGATATAGGGGCAAAGGACATGCAGTCTATAATTTTTGCATGTCTGAAAGGAAACATTTAGGTTCTTTTAGTTACAATGAATATGTTGTGTATTCTTTTTCTTTAATATGAACAAGTGATAATAACTTTACAGTGGAGGCCTTACTATTGTTACTTATTAATAGTGAATAATAGTATTGATATTTAGTGTTACCTAAATATTAATCAAGACAGAAACTATTATTGTATAACAAATAATTTGATATATTTTCCACTTATTTATTAATGCCACATAGCTTTAGATGTAAAATTTAAACAACTTTCTGCTTATGAACACTGACATTTTGAAAATCAGAGTTAATACTGATATTTCTTTTTGTTATTTATCTCTAGAAGTTTGACTTATTTGAACAATACACTGTTAGTAATCTCTAGGCCATATTGTACAAATACCACTATATCCAAATAGCATAATGTACTACTGTACTTGCGTTTTATCAATATATTACTAAAACTCTCATTGTCATTACTTTTAATTGGGCAAAAGGGTGCATCATAGGGCAACAATTTTTAAACCAAGGTACCTCAAATGAACTAACTTAAAGAATCTGTCCAAAATCCAGGACTCATGATTCTCAAAGGAATGAAATTTCGGAAAGTTGGGGCTGCTTAAGTACTGCTGGGCTGCTGCTGCAGTCACATGGTCTTTATTTTCAATGTTCCATAACAGTTTCCCAGCCAGTCTCACAATCCCTCATCACACACACACACACAGCAGAAACCATTTACTTGCCTGCTGGAAAGGAAAGAAAAGGGGAAGGAAGGTAGGTGAAAGGACGGAAGGAAGGAAAGAAGATTTCTGATGGTCTCTTCTAGCTTCCCACAAGAAAATTCAATAGGAAAACTGGCAAGAATGAAGTCAGTCCTGGTGCTTTTTTGCTCACCTATGGTCATTTTGTTTTCCTGTTTAGATAATAAAATATCTCTGAAATAATGAACCAAGTAATAATATAATGAAAGAAGAATAAAAGAAGAATATGGAAGTAAACCATTCTTAACCATATTATAATACAAGAGTGAAGCCAAATAAAAGTCCAATAGTTATTCATGGTGATAGAGATTAGCCCTAAGTAGGGGAGATAACTAGCAACTGGAAAATAAATTCAAGATTCAGAAGGACCTTGACAGGCTTGTGCATTGGGCCCTATCCAGTAGGAAGCAGTTCAATGGTGAGAAAACTATGGTCCTGCACTTAGGCAGAAAACCCAATGCATAAGCATAGAATAGGCAGTACCTGGCTCTGCAGAACTACCTGTGAGGGGGGAAAGAAAGAAAGAGAATAACAGAAAGAAAAAAGAGAATAATAAAGATGGTAAGGGGTCTGGAAGCTAAGCCATGTGAATGGTTAAGGAAACTAGATATATCTAGCCTATTGGAGAAAAGAATTAGGAGTGACATGATAGCTGTATTCCATTCCTTGAGGGGCTGTCACAAAGAAGGGGGGAGGGTCAACTTATTCTCCAAAGCACCTGAGAGAAGAACAAGAAACAATGTTGGAAATTCATTAGCACTAAGGAGAAATTTTCTGACAGTGAGAACAATTAATCAATGGAACAGTTTGTCTTCTGGAGTTGTGGATGTTCCATCATTGGAGATTTTTAAGATAGACTGGACAACCATTTGTCTGAGATGTTATAAGCAGGTCTCCTGCCTTGAGTAGGGGGCTGGACAACAAAACTTCCAAGGTCCCTTCCAACACTATCATCCACACTGGGAGTTCAATAAGGCAGACTCATTTGTGTGACTAAGTTTTTATGAAACTGCCAATAGTACCAGTATCTATTAACACATGCAGGCAATGAGAACTGCATCATATAATAATCTGAAAATTAATGTATCAAGGACCAACTATTGAGAGGACAAATTGTGTTAATTATACATGTATGAGATCATTGGTAGAATGTTTACTAAAAATAGGACAAATTAAGAATGTTAACAAGTGCAAATATTGTTGCATCTTTGTTGCTCTTCTCTGCACTTTTTCCTAGAGTCTCAACATCCTTTTTATAGTGTGGAGACCAAAATTGGTTGCAGTATTCTAGGTGTGGTCTTACTAAGGCTTTATAGAGTGGTATTAGTACCTCATGTGATCTTGATTGAATCCCTCTGTTAATGCAACTTAGGATTGCATTGACTTTTTTGGCTGCTGCTGCACACTATTAGCTCATATTTAATTGATTGTCCACTAAGATTCCAAGATCCCTCTCACAGTTACTGCTATTTCACCCAATCTATATGTGTACTTTTGGTTTTTCTTGCCTAAGTGTAAGACTTTACTTTTCTCTACATTGAATTTCATTTTGTTAGACAAGGCCCATTATTCAAGAATGTCAAGATCCATCTGAATCTTAAGTCTATCATCTAGAGCAGTGGTTCTTAACCTGGGCGATATTGCCCCCCAGGGGGCGATTTCATTTTTCAGGGGGGCGATGGAACGAAAAGGGGCGATGTGGGGGCGAAGGAACGAAAAAGGGGCGATATGGGGGCGATGGAGCGAGAAGTTTTGGGGACACTAATGAGCCTTCCTCTGCGGCTCTGAGCCTCCTCCGCCATTTGCAGAGAGAGACAGAGACAGAGAGAGGCACTTGCACTTCCCTTCTCTCTCTCTCTCTCTCTCTCTCTCATGCGGACTTGCCCCCTCGCAGGGCTCCTGATTGGCCCTGCGCCCAGGTGCCCCACCCCCTGGGAGTAGCATGGCCAGGAAGTCCCTTTCCCTGGCTGGCCCCGTCTGAGGTGCACATGGCCAGCCCTCCCGCAAGCCACGGTCCAGAGGGAGAGCAGCCCCTGTGATGCCCAGCCGGTGAGACTGTTGGCCAAGCAGCAGTAGAGCCAGAGACAGTGGCGGGCTGGAGGGAGGGGGCTCCGAGTCCATGGAGCACTGCTGCGAAGCATCCACGGGGCAGGTGGCGCGCCCCCCCGGCTTCCCTGTACCAGGCGGAGGGGCTGGCAGCTGCCGGTCAGGCAGAGCAGCCGCAGCATCGCGGCCAGGGCCAGCGAGCTGCAGCTACATCTCATGGGCGGAGGGCGAGCCCGGGCGGCGTGGAGTCCCGGCTGGGGCAGAGGCGGCGGCTTCCTCGCCCTCCTCCTCCTCCTCCCCTTCTTCCTCCTGCTGTCCCCTGGGTGGCAGTCCCAGCTGGGGCGGCAGGGGCATCGCTCCCTGGGCTGTCCCCGGGCAGCTAAACCGGCCACACTGTCAAGCCCCCGTGGGCTTGACATTCACGGGAAGGGGGGGAAGCATGCTCCAGGCGGCGGCCGCCGCCGCACAGCCCGTCGCACAGCCAGACGCCGGTGGGTCACGGATCGTCGGGAGCGCCATGCAGTATGGAGCGGCCCCAGCTCCTCCAGCACGACAGACCTACCGGTGGCACGGGAGGCTCCAGCGTCGGTCCTGGCGGGAGGCGGATCATTGCCCCAGTTCCGACCGAGGATGCCGGCGGCGTGGAAGAAGGTTTGGCGATGCAGCAAACGGGGGGGGGCGTTCTGCGGATGCCCCGCGGCCCACGACTTGAGCCCGGGGATGCTGGCGGCACGTGGGATGGCCTGCCAACATGACCGTGAGCTGGGATGTCCCCGCAGACCCGGCGGGCAGCAGAGCTGGGTGCCTCCAGTGGCGACGGGGTCTGGTGAGGCCACCGCAGGCCAGGGGCGGGCCCGCAGTCCGGAGCGAGAGATGCAGCTAGGGAGAAACAGCTGTACTGGATGGCGGTGGAAGGGAGGCTGGGTCCCGGATGGCTACTTTTCACGGCCAAATGCTGGATGCTGGGCAGCTGACTGGGGTGGAACAGCGGAGTGGGGGGAGGCTGCCCAGGGAGCGATGCCCCAGCCGGGACTGCCAACCAGACCGGCTCAGGGAGACGCGCTTTACATAGCCTCCCCCCACCCCGCTGTTCTGCCCCAGTCAATTGCCCAGCATCCGGTGTTTGGCCGTGAAAAGCAGCCATCCGGAACCCAGCCTCCCTTCCGCCGCCATCCAGCACAGGCGTTTCTCCCTAGCCGCGTCTCTCGCTCCAGTCCCGGCTGGGGCGGCGGCCGGCAGGGGCATCGCTCCCTGGGCCGTCTCCGGGCCACTCCCTGGGCAGCCGAGCTGGCCACGCGTCTCCCCGGTCCGGTCCGTGGTGCCCCGGGCGCCTTTCAGCGCCTTCTGCTGCCTCCTGCCCCCCCTCCCTGCCCCTTCGGCGCCGTCTGCCTTTCGTTCTCTCTCTCTCTCTCTCTCTCTCCTCACCTGGAGAGAGAGAGGGGGGAGGGAGGGAGAGGAAAGAGAGAAAGGGAGAGAGGAAAGAGAAAAAGAGAGAGAGAGAGAGGAAAGAGAGGAGAGAAAGAGGAAGCGCAAGTGCCTCTCTCTCTCTCTCTCTTTCTCACACACACACACACACACACACACACACACACACTGAGTGGGGGAAGAATTATTTGCATCGATATGTCCTGATGACAATTTTAAAGGAAACAAAAAAAAGTGTTTGCATAAATTGAAGAATTATTTCCTATGTTGTGATTGAGAGGTTATGTTGGGGGAGGTGGCCGATGACAACTTCCTCATTGGCTCAAGGGGGCGATTCGTTCAAAAAGGTTAAGAACCACTGATCTAGAGCAGGGCTTTTCAACCTTTTCACTCATTGTACCACTTTTAGGATAAGGCAATATCCGAGTACCACCAGTCTCCCAGCAAGGTGTCAAAAAATTGATGACCCCCCCCCCAAAAAGGAAAAAATGATAAAGTACAGGTAGTCCTCAACTTACAACAATTCGCTTAGTGACTGTTCAAAGTTACAGCGGCACTGAAAAAAGTGAATTGACAAGTAACAAGCCCCTCCCAAGATGGCCACCAAGTGATAGCTCTTTTAGTGAGCTCCTCATCCTTTTATTTTAGTTACTTTTATATGGTTCATTTTCATTTAATTTTTATCTAATATTAACTATTAACTAGGAAAGTCAGATTTTTTTAACTAGGAGTTGTATTTTTATGATTTTAAATTTAGGATTAGATAGGATTAGGTTTTAGACTACGAGTTCTGGAATTTATCAGCTTGCAAACAGCAGCACCAGGCAAGTAGGCTCTTTGCTTTTAACCTAGATTAAACCAATTTACTGTTTTAATTTTCTTAATTTTTAAATTTTAAATCTCTTACATTTTTGAAACTCTAAGCAGCGTGGCCACTCTCAGCTATATTTCAGCTACTGGTTAGCTATATTTTAGCTGTATTTTTGATATCCCGAGCTGGGCCTCAGCTATGGGAATGCCTTACTGCTGCTTTTTGCTGTTGCTATATAGGTTTTTCTGTTTTGTCAGGAAACCTAGTATTGTTTATTTTTGAGTGACTTTTATTTGATCCATTTATTTATCTATTATTTTTTACCATTTTTTCTTTTACTATTTCCTTTTTACTATTTTACTATTTTGTGATTTTTATTCATTCCCTACTCCCTGCTTTGGAGTAGGATTCTTGCCTTACTCGTGAGGAGGGATTTGCTTTTTCTTGATTTTTGGCCCTTGGGGTTTGTTTGTTTTTTTGGATCCAGGACTTGCCTTGGGGATTAGTCTTTTGTTATATTACAAAGCTCCCCCTTTATTGTGTTATTTAACACAATGAAGTCAAAGAAAAGGTGCAGATCCCTTACTGACCTGGTTCCTCAACCTTCTTTGAAGCAATCCAAGATGGAAGACTTTGTTTTGGCTCGGCCTCCTTGTTTGGAAACTCCAGCTCCTTTCTTTCTGGCCGCTGCTGGTCACGGCGATCCTTTGGTGGTTGAGGATGTCGCCCCTCGAGTTGAGAACAAAGGCTCCCCTAAAGCTACGGTTCCCAATCGATCCTTAAATGAGCCCACCCTTACTGAACTTTTGGCTCAGCAATGTTTCCTGGTTGCGGATACAACAGCGAGCATACAGCTCCAGCTTGACAAAATAATAAGTACCCTAAATTATTTAATTTCTTGGGTTGCCAGTGGTAGTGTTGGGCCGGCCGCTCGGCATTCCGATGTGGTAGCAGGGCCTCCCTTGTCAAGCCTCAGCAAAAGATCTGCTCAACATAACCCTACCAACAGTTCGAACTTTATTTCTCTAGATGCAAACAGTCACCTGGTTTTACAGCCAAAACAGGTGGCCCTAAATATCAATCCTATTAACGGCTACTTGCCGCGCTGGGGCTCAATACGGCTGGCAAGGGGTCATATACTACAGCTATTGGGGTTGGAAGCTGATGATTTGAAGGAGGTTGAATCTTTATCCTCCTCTATATACTGCACTCGAGTGTTACTTAGTTTTGACAATTCTAACACCCCCAAACTATTCTTCAGGAGAAGATCTCTACTAAGATCTTTCGGCATTTTGCCAAGAAGAGTCTTCAAAGATATGTCGACTAAGCCTCTTTTAAGTAATCGACCACCTGCTAGTGTTAGGAGACTTACTGCCCCTAAAAGATCTTCAGTAGCACATGTTAATGTGCCAACCCTGAATGTCATCTCTGATGTTAGTCCATCTATTAAATATACATCTATGCTTGTAAAATCTCCTGATGGCGCCCTCTCTGATGGGGTTTTGACTGATCCTCCTACTGTCAATCAAACCAACCCCCCTCAGCGAGTAACATCTCATCAGGAACCTTGCCTTGACTTAATCAGCCGGGAAGAAATGGCCTCAAAGGAAGCGACATCAGCCCAGGGTATTCAAGGCCTCTTAGCGAATAAGCCCCAGGCCAGTGACTCTGGGATTCCATCTATTCATGTGACTGACTTATCTCAAGATAATCTCTGGAACCAGGAGGAGATACAGCTCTTCGACTCCTTTCGTGCGCTCCCACACTCAGAAAGGGCTCAAATTATTAAGCGTCTGGTTGCAGTTAAAGCCAAGCTTTGGAGTCTCTCACTACCTGATAAGGATTTTCCTGGATTTCAGGGAGCCCATACCGATTCATCAGCGGAAGTTCCCCTGGCCCTTTTTCCAGGATGTCTTACTCGTCAATATGAAGATCTTGGACTCCCTCAGACCCCGTCTGCTGATGCCACTGAATGCTTGCTAGCTAATGCTAAGGCTACAAGTACGAACTGGAGCGCGTTTAGAGCTCTACAGCCCCATGAACAAGGTTCGCCGCCCTTCCTCCCTTCTCTGCCTTTATCTCCCATGAGGGTGACACTGTCTTCTAATAACGGGTGTATCTTTTTGGACCAGAAGGGCTCCCTTGAAAAAATTAATTGTACAGAATGACTATCAAACTTGGCTACCCCCCTCTGTACTCTTAAATGTCTTTCGTGGAACATAGCAGGTTGGGGGAGAAGGTGTGGTACTATAGAATTTACCAACTATATTCAGGCATTTGATGTGGTTCTGCTTCAGGAGACTTGGGCATGTGATAAGATATCCCTTACAGGGTTTACGGCCATTTCCCTGGCCGCCATCAAACAATCGGCAAAGGGAAGACCCAAGGGTGGCTTGGCTTGTTTGGTCTCTACCTCCTTAAAGGTGGAGACAGTGGAGCTGTCCCCCTGTGGCTCTTTAGCCATGGCACTCCTAATTAAGAGAGGACGCAGCAAATTGCTAGTGTTTAACGTCTACCTTCCTCCGATGGTGAGGCAAGCCGACATTAAGGCTCAATGGGATGAACTGGAGAACTATATTACTTGTATTGAAACTAAATTTCCAGGGCTATATACCTTTATAGGGGGCAATTTTAATGCCCGACTGGGAGTGCATGTTCCTCCATCGATTGAGGCACTTTACTCCCAAGAAATCCTTCTGGCAATAGGTCATCAGATTTCAGCTAGACATTCTAAGGATGAACTAACAAATTTTGCTGGTATCCAGTTAGCACTTTTAGCATCCCAACATGACAAGATAATCCTTAACGGGAGTACCCCAGGCGATCTAGTTGGTGAGTTTACTTTTAGTTCCTCACGTGGGAGTAGCACTATTGATTTTGTGCTGGTTTCTCAGTTACTAAGAAAGGCAGTCCATGTTTTCTATGTGGACTGCCGTACGGAGAGCGATCATTACCCCCTGGTTACAATTATTGGGCTTTCCTCAAATATACATTTATCTAAAGGCCCCCAGATATTGGATCCCTATGCGGCCTTCTATATAAAGAGGATCAAATGGTCTTCTAATACTGAAAGAAAGTTCCACTCCTTTTTATTATCTCCGGAATGTCTCAGCCTTTACAATCAGGTTCTAACAAGTAGTGGCTCAGAGACAATCTTGGCCTTTGAATCACTAATTAATAGCATTCAAAGGGAGCTAGGAGCAGATTGTAGGCCAAAGGGTCCATATCACGTAAGAAGCAATCCCTGGTTTGATAAAGAATGTCTGACGCTTAGGAACCAGATTAACCGGGCTTACTTGCTTTACCGTAACCGAGGGGACAAACGCCCACCTGAGGACTATTACCGCCTGAAGCGGGAGTATAAAGGGCTAATCGTTAAGAAAAAGAGGGCTAAAGAGAGAGAGAAGTGGGATTTACTTCTCTTCTCTGTCCAGCAGAAGAACACCCGACTATTCTGGCAAATTGTTGCCAGTTCTCTCCCTGGTTACCAAGAACTCCCTCTCTGCTGTATTTCTAACAGAGATTGGGAAAACCATTTTTTGTCAATTTTTCAGGTTTCAACAATTTCATCCAAGGTTGGATCACAACTGCCTCTTGCAATTCCTATATGGCAACCTGTGACTCATGCTGAAATTGCTGAGCTTATCTCAGAACTTAAGTCAGCCAAAGCCCCTGGCCCCGATGCTATACCCCCCATTTTGCTAAAATCTAATCCCGAGTGGTGGATTCCTGTTCTGGCAACACTTTTCACCCATATTAATTCCTCCGGTAGGATTCCTATTTCTTGGAGCCTAGCAATTATTATTCCAGTTTTTAAACGAGGAAACAGGAACAACCCTGCCGATTATCGCCCTATAAGCCTGCTTTCCATCATTGGAAAATTGTACGCTAAATATCTTCAACGTAGACTCCTCATTTGGGTTGAGGAGTCTAATATCATTGGTGCAGAGCAGATTGGGTTTAAAGCGGGCTGTGCCACATTGGACCACTGTTTTGTTCTAGCACACCTGGTTGACAAATACGCTATTACACCAGGTGGTAAACTTTTTACTGCTTTTATTGATTTAAAGGCAGTGTTTGATTCAGTCCCTAGGGAACTGTTGTGGTCAAAATTGTATAAAAGTTCTATTGACAGACGTCTTTTGTTCCTAATCAGATCTTTGTATAATCAGACCTCTAGCCAGGTCAGGTGCGGCTTGCAGGGAGAACTTTCAAATCCTATCCCGATTGAGAGCGGAGTTAGGCAGGGTTGTGTCCTGGCCCCTCTTCTGTTTAATTTATTCTTATCCGACCTGGCCCTTTACATTGAACGCATTGAGTCCCATGCCCCAAAGTTGTTAAATACGAAGATTCCGCTTCTTCTTTATGCTAATGATGCGGTCCTTCTTTCACAATCAAGGCTTGGTCTAAAAAGATTACTTTCTGCATTTGGGTCCTACTGTGCTGAGAACCATTTGTCTATTAATTATGACAAATCCAAAGTATTGGTGTTCTCCAGAGCCCGGAAATCATACAACTGGGCCATCAATGGTAATGTTGTTAGGCAGGTTCTCCATTTCAAGTATTTAGGTATTCAATTTCAGAATACTGGTGCTTGGACTAAACATCGAACCCAGGTGCTGAATTCGGCCTCCTGTAGCCATCAGCAGATTATAAGATTCCTTTTTACCCAAGGAGGCCAGTTTATTCCTTCTGCTCTGCGTATATATAAAGCCAAAACCCTGGCCCAAACTCTTTATGGAATTCCCATATGGGTACGAGGCTTCAAAGATTGTATTGAAAGAACCCAGGCTGTTTTTTTTAGGAAACTTCTGGGTCTTCCTCCCTGTGTTGGATTTGCCTCGATCTACCTGGAACTGGGCATTCGTTCAGTCGAATGCATGGCGTGGATTAACACCTTCAAATGGTGGTTTCGGGTGCTCTTTTCGGCAGTCCCTGGTAGCTACCTCTCCCTGGTGTTTGCTGACTCTCATACCTCTCGTTGGGAGAGGGAACTAACAAAGAAACTCCACTTGCTAGGTTTTACGGGGGATGCTCTGGGAGATTATGGTCTCAAGGACGCCCAGTTTAGGGTAGTCCAACGGCTTGTGGACATAGATTTACAATATTTAAGAGCCAGAGCCAACAAAACCTGCTCCCCTCTGATCTTTAGCCATTCTAATAATTACGGATTGAGGATGGCTTCATATTTCTATACTCTAACCATCCCCAAGTATAGAAGAGTTTTTTCCCTGGCTCGTTTCAATGTGTTGCCCTCAGCACTACTCGATGGGCGATTTAAGAGGCTCCTGTTTAGTGAGCGACTATGCCCCTGTGATAGGGCCGAAGTTGAAACTGTGGAGCATGTCTTATCATACTGCCCTATGTATAACACAGCCAGAATTAAACTATTCTCTCTCCTTGGAATTGATCCCTCTGGTTCTAATGTCAGTAATCCGGTTTTATACTGTCTAGGGGATGGCTCCTCCTATATTACTTCTCAGGTTTCTAAATTTCTTTTAAGAGCTGTAACTACCAGAGGAGAACGTTGTAATTCCTCCTTAGCCAAGGCTTCTGGTGTTTAATTGTTTGTGATATTTTTCTGTGTTTTCTTTTGTTGCACTTGTATTTTGGTCTGTGACCGCAAAATAAACAATTATTATAAGTGAATTATAACCACTTTTCACACTTATGACTGTTGCAGCATCCCCAGGGTCATGTGATCACCTTTTGCAACTTTTTGACAAGTGAAGTCAATGGCCAGGGGGGCATGGCCAGCTCATCACTCAGGTTGCAGGGTGCCTGTGGGGGGTGCGGGCAGGGATGTGGGGGGGATTCGTGGGTCTCTGGTGGAGGGGGTGGGACAGGCATGGGAGCCTTCCTTCCCTCCCTCTCTCCCTCCCATTGTCCCTTACTTCTTTCCTTCCTCCCCTCCCTCTTTGTCTCTTCCTCCTTCCCTCCCTCTCATTGTCCTTTCCTTCCTTCCTTCCTTCCTTCCTTCCTTCCTTCCTTCCTTCCTTCCTTCCTTCCTTCCTTCCTTCCTTCCTTCCTTCCTTCCTTCCTTCCCTCTTTGTCCCTTCTTTCCTTCCTTTCCTCCCTCCCTTCCATTGGTCCTTCCTTCCTTCCTTCCCTCTTTGTCCCTTCCTTCCTCCCCCTCCTCCGTGCCCAGGAAGGGACAAGGGGAGGCGGACAGGCTGCCAGCACGGCAGGTGGCTGTGCTGCCGGTGGCCATGGCGACATGCCAAACCTGCCTGTGCACGCGCAGAGGCAGAGAAGAGCTCTGCCCAGCTCACTTGCTTGTGCTTCACCGGAAAACATGCTGCTTGCTAATTTAGCAGAAGTACCAGGATAAGCACAGGGCTACAGCTGATTCACGCTTCTGCTAAATTAGCAAGCGGTATGTTTTCCGGAAAAGCATGAGCAAGTGAGCTGGGCAGGAGCCCAGGAGAGCAGCTACAGCTGATCTGCACTTCTGAGTGGCTCCGCAGAAGCGCGGCTCAGCTGTAGCTGCACACACAGATCCTGGGCTCTTGCCCAGCTCACTTGCTTGCGCGAGTGAGAGGGCAGGGGCGCAAATCGGCGTGTGCTCAGAAATGCCGATCTCGTGCTCCTGCTCATCTCACTTGCTTGCAGAAACAAAATTCAGAAGACAAGGAAAGGCATCAAAAGCTGTTGATAGAAAGCAAGCGGAAAGCAAGCAAGTGAGCTGGGCAGGAGCGCGGAATCGGCATTTCTGAGCACACACCTATTAGGGGCGCGAATCGGCGTGTGCTCAGAAACGCCGATCTCGTGCTCCTGCCCAGCTCATTTGCTTGCTTTCCGCTTGCTTTCTATCTATCTATCAACAGCTTTTGATGCCTTTCCGTGTCTTCTGAATTTTGTTTCTGCAAGCAAGTGAAATGGGCAGGAGCACGAGGTCGGCGTTTCTGAGCACACACCGATTCCCGCCCCTGCTCATCTCACTTGCTTGCAGAAACAAACTTCAGAAGACACGGAAAGGTGTCAAAGGCTGTTGATAGATAGAAAGCAAGTGGAAAGCAAGCAAGTGAAATGGGCAGGAGCACGAGATCGGCATTTCTGAGCACACTCCGATTCACGCCCCTGCCCATTCTCGCTCACTTGCCGGTGCCCACAATCTGCCCGGCCTCCCCTCTGCCTGCTTTGCGCAGCTCCTCCTGGGTCCCCCGCGCCCACCATTAACCCTCCTGCCACCATGAAGGGTAAGGTTGGCGCCCCCGCCCTGCCCAGATGCCCTCGCCTCCCCCAAGCATTTTTTTTACTCACCTGCTTTCAGCTGCGCTGCCTTTCTCCATTTACTTCTCTGCCTTCATTTGCTTCTCTGCCTTCGCCACGTGCTTGTGGGTAAAAAAAAAAAAAAAGTTCCATGAGACTTTCTAACTTCTCGCAAGAAGTTAGAAAGTCTCATGGAACTTTTTTTTTGTCTCAGAAACACATGAAGGCAGGAGAAAGGGAATGCTGCTGAAAGCAGGTGAGTAAAAAAATGCATGGGGAGATGAGGGCAGGGAGGTGGGGGCGGGGGGGACCCAGGCAATGCGTCGCGCAGCTCCAGCGGAATCTCCACTGAAGACTGTGTGAGGCTGCCTGCCACCCCCAAGGCTGCTGCCAATCAGCTGGAGCTGCATACTTTGATCCTGGGCTCTCAGTAGGACCCAGGCAACCTGCAGTTCCAGCTGACTTTGCCACAAGCCTCTGCGGTGCTGCTGCCGCTTCACCTCATCTACTTTTACACTTTTTTTTTACATTATTTTTTTTTTACATTTTTTTTTTTACAGTGCTGTTCAACCCGTCCTACGCGTACCACCAGTGATACGCGAGCACATGGCTGGTGGTACGCCTAGGACGGGTTGAAAAAAAATGTAAAAACAAAGGTAAAAAAAAATGTTAAAAAAAAGTGTAAAAGTAGATGAGGTGAAGAGGCAGCAGCGCCGCAGAGGCTTGTGGCAAAATCAGCTGGAACTGCATGTTGCCTGGGTCCTACTGAGAGCCCAGGATCAAAGCGCACAGCTCCAGCTGATTGGCGGCGGCCTTGGGGGTAGCACGCAGCCTCACACAGTCTTCAGGGGAGATTCCGCTGGAGCTGCACGACGCATTGCCTGCCCCCCCACCCCCGCCCACGCCCAGATGCCCTCACCTCCCACAAGCGTTTTTTTTAACTCACGTGCTTTCAGCAGCATTCCCTTTCTCCTGTCCTTCTTGGCCTTCGCCATGTGTTTGTGAGACAAAAAAAAAAAGTTCCATGAGACTTTCTAACTTCTCGCGAGAAGTTAGAAAGTCTCATGGAACTTTTTTTCTTTTTTACCCACAAGCATGTGGCGAAGGCAGAGAAGCAAACAAAGGCAGAGAAGCAAAAGGAGAAAGGGAATGCAGCTGAAAGCAGGTGAGTAAAACAATGCTTGGGGGAGGCGAGGGCATCTGGGCGGGGCCAGGGGTGCCAACCTTAGCCTGCATGGTGATGGGAGGGTTAATGGAGGGCACGGGGGGCCCAGGAGGAGCTGCACAAAGCAGGCAGAGGGGAGTCCAGGCAGATTGTGGGTGCCGGCAAGAGAACGAGCTGGGCAGGGACGCGGAATCGGCATTCCTGAGCACACGCCAATTCGCGCCCCTGCCCATCTGGCTTGCTGGCCGCAGTGAAGGGGAAGCTTCTGAGCAGCGGGTGGCTTCTGAGCACCCCGCGCGGCAGGCAGCAGGCGGCTTCTGAGCGCCCCGTGTGGTGGGCGACTTCTTTTTTTTTTTTTTTAAATATATTTTATTAAATTTTATATGGGTATGGGAGGGATAGGGATAATATGGGTAGAGGATGGGGTTAGGGGATGGAATTGGGATAGGGATGGGAGTAGGGGTAGGGGTAGGAACAGTAGTGGGGTTACCCCCACATAAAAAATCCAACGCTTACACAAGCAGACTCTCGTCCGGGTACACGTATTGAATAACAGTAATTAATACAATACTAAACAATTATAATCATTAGTACTAAAAATAGTCATAAAATAAAAACTTACTAATTAAATATAATTTAGCTCTAACGTAATGCTAACCATTGATAAAATTTTTCCCATGTCCTAAAATATACTGAATCCTCTTTCTCCTTAATCTCCAACGTCAATCTGTCCATTTCTGCACATTCTAAGATTTTCGTAATTATAATCTGATCGTGTGGTAAATTTTCATTTTTCCAAAATTGAGCAAATACAATTCTCGCTGCTGTCAATACATGTAATATTAAATATTCATTCTCTTTACCATAGTTAAATCCTAATATTCCTAGCAAAAATAATTCTGGTTTATATTCTATTTGTATTTTAGTCATCTTTTCTAACCATTTATGAATTTTAAACCAAAATTTCTTAGCTTTAGGACACATCCACCAAATATGATAATAAGTACCTGGTTTTTCTTTACATTTCCAACAAATATTCGATACATTTTTAAACATTTTCGCTAATCTAACTGGTGTCATATGCCATCTATAAAACATTTTATATAAATTTTCTTTATATGAAGCTGCTTTAGTAAGTTTAATATTTCTCTCCCAAAGCTTTTCCCAGTCTTCCAAGTCTATGGAATATCCAAAATTTTTTGCCCACACTATCATTGTTTCTTTTACTTGTTCTTCTTCCATCTTCCAATTTAATAGAAATTTATAAAGTTTCTTAATCAAATTTTCATCTGTTTTCAAAAGTGTTTTATCAAATACTGTCTGTTCTTTATAAAAGTCCATTACTTTTACATCTTTTTCATATCTTGTTTGAATTTGCAGATAGGACCACCATGTTAAGTCAATGCCTTGTTGGTAGAGAGTTAGTCTGTCTTTAAGTTTTCCATCCTTATCTAAAATGTCTTTATAAGTAACAAGTTTGTCAAAGTTAATTAAATTTGGATAAGCAAATGCTTCCATCGTTGAAAGCCACTCTGGTATTTTCATATATATTTTATGTTTAATTTTCTCCCACTCTGAGAGTGGTGGGCGACTTCTGAGAGCGCTGAGCGGCGGGTGGCTTCTGAGCGCCCCACGCGGCAGCGGGCAGCTTCTGCAAGCGGCGGGCAGCTTCTGAGAGCACCGAGCGGTGGGCAGCTTCCGAGAGCGCCGAGCGGCAGGCGGCTTCTGCGAGCGCCGAGCGGCGGGTGGCTTCTGAGAGCGGCGGGCGGCTTCTGAGAGCGCTGAGCAGTGGGCGGCTTCTGAGAGCGCAGAGCGCCGGGCGGCTTCTGAGTGCCGGGCGGCTGCTGAGCACTGAGCGTGGGTGGCTGCACACACTGAGCCTGGTGCATTCTCACCACACGGAGCGGCTGGCAAGGTGAACCAGCGACATCCTGGCCCTGCCTGTGCACGCGCAGAGGCTGAAGTGCATGCGCTCTCCTCTGCCTCTGTGCATGCACAGGCAGGGCCATGATGTCGCCGGTTCACCTCACCGGCCGCTCCGTGTGGTGAGAATGCTCCGCTGCCTGCCAAAACCAGGCTGGGATCTGGACGGTGTAGCGCAGGACAATGGAAGGGAGAAAGGGAAGAAAGGAAGGGACAAAGAGGGAAGGAAGGAAGGAAGGAAGGAAGGAAGGAAGGAAGGAAGGAAGGAAGGAAGGAAGGAAGGAAGGAAGGAAGGAAGGAAGGAAGGAAGGAAGGAAGGAAGGGAAGGACAATGAGAGGGAGGGAGGGACAATGGAAGGGAGGGAGGGAAGGAAGGGAGGAAGGGACAAAGAGGGAAGGAAGGAAAGAAGGGAAGGACAATGAGAGGGAGGAACAATGGAAGGGAGGGAGGAAGGAGGAAGGAAAAGGAAGAAGGAAGGAAGGAAGGAGGGAAGGAAGGAAGGAAGGAAGGAAGGAAGGAAGGAACAATTAGAGGGAGGGAGGGAAGGAGGAAGGGACAAAGAGGGAGCGAAGGAAAGGAAGGAAGGAAGGGACAATGGGAAAGAGGGACGTAAGGAAGGCACCCACCCCAGTCCCATCCCCCTCCACCAGAGACCCACAGATTCCCCCCCACAGGCACCCCGCAACCTGAGTGATGAGCTGGCCATGCCCCCCGGCCATTGATCACGTGACCCTGGGACACTGTGAACGTCATAAGTATGAATCAGTTGCCAAGCATCCGAATGTAAATCACATGACCCTGGGGATGCTGCAACAGTCATAAGTGTGAAAAATGGTCATAAGTCACTTTTTTCAGTGCCGTTGTAACTTCAAGCAGTCACTAAGCGAATTGTTGCAAGTCAAGGACTACCTGTACTTTATCATTTTTTTCCTTTTTTGGGGGGTCATCAAATTTTTGACATCTTGCTGGGCGACTGGTGATACTCGGATATTGCCTTATCCTAAAAGTGTACAATGGGTGAAAAGGTTGAAAAGCCCTGATCTAGAGTGTTGGCTATTCCTGCCAGCTTAGTATCATCTGCAAATTTTATAAGTTCTCCTTCTATTCCCTCATCTAAGTCATTTTGAAGATGTTGAAGAGTACTAGGCATAGGACAGAACCTTGTGTTGGCCCACTGCTTCCTTCCATGTAGATGTAGTATCATTAAGGACTACTCATTTAGTACAGTTTGTCAGCTAGTTAAAAATCGATCTGATGATGATGCTGTCTATCTCATTCTTTTTAGCTTTCCAAGAAGTAGGTTGTGGTCTACTTTGTCGAATGCCTTGCTGAAGTCTAAGTATACTATGTCCACAGCTGGTTTAGTTACTTGGTCAAAGAATGAAATCAGATTGATTTGGCATGATCTGTTTTTAACAAACCCATGCTGGCTTCTAGTTATAACTTTATTTGATAATAGATGTTCGCAGATCTGTTTTTTGATTATCTTTTCTAGGATCTTCCCAGGTATTGATGTTAAACTATTGGTCTGTAGTTTCCTGGGTCCATTTTTTTTCCTTTTTTTGAAGATGGGAACCACAATATCTATTGGGAGGCAAAAAAAAAAAATTCTACACAGATGTATTTAAAATGAAAAAGAAAAGAAGAATTATACCAGCTGCTCACTAAGAGTGGCAGATTATTACAATGTCACAGAAAAAGGCAAAACTACTTGACTCCTATTTTAACTCAAAAGTTACGTGTTCTGAACTGAAATATGGGAACAATAGAAACAGGGAATACCTCTTTATTTAGAATAAGTTTAAATCTTGGGAGGCAGATAGATTACATTTTCAGATACAGAATAATATTACTGATGATCTAGCCAAACATCTTTCAGAAAGTAGCAAATGATTGGTAGAAGAGACAGGTTCTATTTAAAAAGTGCTGTTAGTATTACAGATATCTGTGAAAATTCCAGGGCAATGCATAAAATGTTTTTTTTATTATTCTTTCCTTTCATGGAGAGGATATTATTCCTTCCTTCCCATGAAGCCTATGGATACTGGCCAAAATATAGAAATAATATTACATTTTTATCTTATACTATTCTAAAGTAGTATTTTACTTTGTCTATCTCTAGACATGTCATGAGATGTAAGTAAGCTTGAATATGCTGCTTATCTGACCAAAATGTTATGCTGCATCTCCTTTTTTTGTAGTTTTAGAATTTGCTAGCAATAGGATAAGTATGGGTTGATATAGTGTTTTAAATATTTTAGTTATTTAGAAATTTTAGTACATGAATGGAGAAGGAATGAACAATTTTATAATAGCTGGACTGGACTGGCAAAGGACTTCTGAGAAAGTTAAGAAAAAGAGTAAAGAATTGGCAAACTTCTCATAACAAAAAGGCAACAAGGTCAAGATGATTGTTATAAAGTACCAATAAGGAATAATAACATCCAAAACAATAAAGATGTCATGCAGAAGCTACTAAATCAAATATCAGGTTCCTGGATGCATGCTAACAAACTATTAGTGAACAAAATCACAATCAGAAAACAGGAATTTTGACTAACTAGTCATTAAAAGTCATATACCAGAAAAATATACCCATAACGTTGCCCCCCATAAATCAAACAGGTAATACACAAGCACTTTCCTATTTTATCCTTTAATGGAACAGAAAACTTTTCACCTCCATTAAAAATGGGTGGTAGTAGAAAAGAAAAAGTTTACTAAATCAGCCACTTTGATTGGCACCTGACTGGGAAAAGATAGGCATGCCAGAAGTTATAAAAGATTAAAGTTAAAAATATGCACTTAGATGTTATATTAGTTATCATATTTTATTTACTGAATCTAACTTAGCCAAAGTAAGAATATCTATAAAAGCACAATAAACTATAATGGAAGTTTGCATATTACTGAGAAATGTACCCATATGCACACAAATTGACTATTTGGGATGTTTTGTGCAGATTAAAATGTTCTGGGTTTATAGTTCCTATTCTTCATTCTCATGGATGATTTATGAACCTTTCTTCTCTTTAAGTCTTTAAGTTAAGGAAGCCATTTAGCTCTTCATGTCGACAAAACTAATTAAAAGAATAATCAACTTCAGCCAAACACACACATACATACACCAACCAAAAAGAAAGTCTCTCTAACAATGACTCTTATATACTTTCCTGGCAGGGATTTTTTTTGTTAATCTAATACCTGTTAATCTTCTATCTAATTAGGGTTATGGTCCACCAGAGGCTGTTTTAGACTTAATTTGTCTAGGTTGTATTTTATGGCTCAGTAGTCAGCCAACCAGCCAGCCAGCCAGCCATTGTATTTCTTATGTGATTGTAGCTTAGGTTGTTCAGGCATTACTGGCACATCAGAGCCCTTAGAGAGAACATGCCACTACAATTTGTGAGTCACCTGTTTTTGCTCTGCCTCAGCCTTGTCATGTGTGTGCCTGTCAGGATTCATATCCATCTTCATTACTCCAGAGGCAAAAAGTCATATTTTGTTTCTGTTCACTTGTCTGATTCCTTGCAGATCTTATTCCTATCTACAGAAACATAAGCAAATGCTATCTTCTGAGATTTTAAGGTGGAAACATAAAATGCTGGCCTTGTCCAATTTACATTAATGAAACTTTTGATTCATAATGTAATTCGTACATCACTGATTTAATTTTCCATGTATTATTATTATTTAAAATACAGGTATACAAAATAAACTAAATATCAATCTTAAGTCCTAAGCATATAACTCTATGCATTTACACTATATATGTACAAACTGAAAACCAGTTTGGTGTAGTGGTTAAAGGCACAAGGCTAGAAACCAGGAGACCTCAAGTTCCGGTAATGCCTCCTGACAGTCCCATGTCCAAAAATCTTGCCAAGAAAACTGCAGTTACTTTTCCAGGTAGTCACCAGGAATCAAAAATGCCTCAGGCATGTATACACATTTATACTTCTACTTTCTTTTTGTTCAGTTCAGAAGCTTTTGAAACTGTAGAGGCACTTATGGCAGAGATATAAGTTTATTGTTATGAACTCTCAGTTAAATTATTTAATATTCTATATGTTTAATAGCAAAAATTAAATCAAATTAATTTCAAAACCATATAAGCCTCTTTCACATAAAGCCAAAGTTTTGGTAAAACCAGTTCTTTGTACTACAATTCTTTCCATTAATGAATTACTGTATTTTGTAAGGTAAGCATATATACACTGCTTCATCTGTACTGTATTGGCATACAGCAAACAGCTCTATGAAATCACAAAAAGCAACTCCAGTTCTATCAAAGAGACAGCTAGGCTCCAGAAACTATGTGGCAAACCATTTCTGTGTTCTGGCATTCATTTGTTGAAACATAGAAAAATATAAAAACATAGAACCATAAGTCTGGCAGGACCTTGGAGGCCTTCTAATCCAATCCCCTGTCCAAGGCAAGAGATCTTATACCATCCTGAACAAATTGTTCAATTTTTTTCTTGAAAACATCCAGTGATGGAGCACTCATAACTCTGAAAGACAAGCTATTCTACTGACTAACTGTTCTCACAATAAAAAAAAAAAACTATCCTTAGTTCCAGGTTGAATCTCTCTTTAACAAGCTTGCACCTATTGTTTCTTATTCTGTCCTCAGGTACTTTGGAGAATAAGTCAGCTTCAACCCATTAGTACTGCAAGATAATTATCATTCTCCCTAATCCTTCTCCTCAATAGCCTAGATCAGGCATGTCAAACTGCCGGCCTGCGGGCCGGATGCATCATACTGAAACTGCACCCACCCCATTGCTGGCAATAGGGAAAAAGTCGAGATACGTCGTGCAACGTCACGTGACATCACGAGTTTGACATGCCTGGCCTAGATATACCTAGATCCCTTAACTGTTGATCATACGATTTAGCTTCTAAACAACTTATCATCTTTGCGTTCTTCTCTTCAATCTTTCTAGGTCAGGGCTTTTCAACCTTTTCACAGACTGTACCACTTTTAGGACATGACAATATTCGAGTACCACCAGTGGCTTAGCAAGGTGTCAAAAACTTAATGACCAAAAAAAAAAGGAAAAAAAGTGATAAAGTACACTTACTTACCACACTTTTAATGGGAAACTTGTGCCTGCTTCTCTGCCATTAATCTTTGCACTCGTGGCTGGAGAGTGCTTACTGACAGAATTAAGTCAGATTCCAGCTGAAGACAATTCCTTTCCTTAGTTTTTATACATGTTGATGAAGAAAATGCCTTCTTGCACAAGTATGTGGAACCAAATGGCAGTAAGGCTATGATAACTTCCCCCCCCCCACTTCCGGGTACAGTTTTGCAACTTGGCTCCAGAACTCAGTCAGTGTTTTTTCATTAAAAAGTTCCTGGAGGGGTGACCACGACTGAGGAGGACCCTCAATAGATCGTGGAAGGGCGGCAGCCCTTCCGTTTGATCAGAGGCAGCTCCTCTGGACCGACGAAGAAAAGATCGGCCATTAACATGGCTGATCACTAAGCCGTACCAGCCAAAAGCACTACCAAGCACGATGAAAGCAACGCGGAGGAATTGGGTGAGACCTTACCTTACCTTTCTTGCATCCCAACCACTTTCCTGTAAAAGCCTTTGGAAACTTTTTCCCCCTTTCTAACTTGGCAGCTCCTGCCTACTCTGGGAACATAAATATATATATATATTTATATATATATATATATATAAAGAACAACTAAACTAAACGACTAAACAGTTGGACTTGTAATTTTGGGACCCCAAAAGATTCCTATTCTTACAGGGACCTATTACTTTACTTATTTGTTAAGCTGGGGGGGAAAAGAATATTTTTTAAACCGGATAAAAGCCTAACCTGAGTTTGGGAAAGACTTTACATGTCACTGGGGACATCTTGTGGTGAAATTTGGCACAGCAAGTGAATTTCTTTTTGACTGGGAGACCTGTGAGACTAAGATTTGGCCTTGACACTATCCAAAAAGATAAGAACTTGAAACAGCTGGGTGGTGAAAACAATTCTCTATAGTGGAGGTGGACACTTATTGACTTTTATTAAAAATAGCCTCCACTAAAGGACTATCTGTAAACACCATAGAAATGGAGGAATACTACCCATAACTTAACTACAAACTGATACTTGAAAAAATCCTTGAGGCTACTGAGCTAATGAATTCCAGACTGAAAAATAAAGGCACCACCTCAAAGCTACAAAATGCAGCCCAGATTCCAACTGATGAACCTACAATCCAAAAGGCAACAGAAGAAGAAGGAATTAATATCAAAGTGGACTTCAAAAAATACCAGCTGCAACCTACTGAGAATCCTGATACCCAAACCTTGATCTTAATAAAAAAAACCTGCAACTTTAACAGCATCAGAAATTGAAGAAAGCAACACTAAGATGGAAGGTGCTGAGGACCTATATGTACAGCACATTGAGAACCCAGAAAAACCAGACAAGCAAACAACAACTACAACATTGAACACGACTTTCTACTTAAACCAGCTGAAACCGGAAGAAGAAGAGGACCAGACTGAACTGATGACAGATGTATTGAGCCAAACATGGAGATTTGAACTATTGGACCAACAATCTAATGATTATGAAGGGGCCAGCTCCTTTGAAAAATTGATAACTGGATGGTCTCCCTTGATTCAAATGACATGTGTAGGAATGAAGGGAGATCCACCTGAGGAGCCAGAGGCACTGCTATGGAAGCCTGCTTGGCACAAAAAGAAAGCTAGAGTTAGACTTAAAAAAATTGTTTTTTTTATGTGACTTATAATGGAAGAGTTTAAAATCTTACTTAATGGCCTAAGGAGATTTTAAAAGATACTAATTTATTTAATATTTAGGATTTAGATCTATAAGGGAAATAAAAAAAATAGTCATTAGAATAATAGTCTTGGATTGTAATATAGAAGTTGGACTGAGATGATAAAGGTTATCTTATTAGTAAGTGATGAAGTATTAGGATGAGAAATGGAATATGTTTGTGAAATAAAGTAAGAATCTATCTGAGTAAATAATAAATGTATTTTAGATATGACAATTATTCTGTAATGAACTAAGGGAACTTTGGGTTACCCGAAATTTAAAGACTTTGGATATTAAGCTAACTGGAATACTGTAACTGAAATTAGGTAAAATTCAACACAGGATATGAAGGCGTATAAGTTAAAATATATTGATAAATCTCTTAACCGACTGAGCTATAACTAGCAATGTATTAATTTCAATGTGATACAATAACTAAGGGAAATAGAGAGGAAATTTTTGATGATGTAACCTGATGTATGCATGGAAGAGCTTGTTATTTGATTATGGACTACCCAATCACCATGTTGCTTCCCTATCACCTGGAGCTTTGTAAAATTGGAAAATTAATAAAACTTGTTTTTCTTTTTTTTAAAGTTCCTTCAAATTGCGGTTTGATGTCAATTCCGAAGTGCTTCTTGCTCTGGAGAAGAAAGGTCAGAGTTCACAACATTGTCCATAATGAAGGGTGATGCAACCCAGCAAATTCTAGTATCACATCCTCTTGACACAAATGGAAAATACAATGCAAACTCGGTGTGCAATTTTTCCAAATGATTTTTGATGGCAGTTTCAATACCTTCAATAAAGTCTGACACATTGGGAAATGATGCAATATTTCCTTTTTTTACTTGTCCTATCCACAGGGAGATTTTTTTGTGGAAGGCACAAACTTTGTCTTCCATAACAAACACGTTATAACCGTGGCCCTGCAGCGACCAATTAAGTTCATTTAACTTTTTAAATATGTCAGCCAAATAGACAAGGCAGGATACCCAGAAGACATTTTCAAACTTTTTTGCTAGGGGTGATGAAACATTTGTCAGGAACAGGTGTGTTTCATCTCGTAGCTCGAATAATCTCGATAATGTTTCACCTCTTGACAACCAATGTACTTCTGTATGAAAGAGAAGAGTGCTGTGCTCAGAATCCAAATCCTTGCATAATTGCCGGAAAAAATGTCCATTCAATGGCCGGCTTTTGATGAAATTTATTATTTTTGCAGCATCCTCCAAAGTCTCATGTAACACTGGGCTCATCCGTTTAGAAGCAAGTGCATGTCTATGCAAGATGCAATGATTTGAAACAATGGAACTGTTTCTTGCCTTAGCTCATGCTATCACCCCCGAAGCTCTTCTTGTAATAGCTGCTGCACCATCAGAACAAATTCCTACACACCAAGTCCATAATATTCCATATTCACTGAAAAAATTGTCAATTATTGTGAATATTTCTTCCCCAGTAGTTCTGCCAAGTAGTGGGCGGCAAAATAATACGTGTTCCAGTATATCGTCCAAATCAGGAATACGCACAAAGACAATTAATTGTGCTTCACCAGCAATGTCAGTACTTTCATCCAATTGAAATACAAATTTTTCTGCTGCTGTGATCTTTTCCACCACTTGTTGAATAACATCTGTGGCCATATCTTGTATTCCTCTTTGGAGGGTGTTATCAGAACATGGAATATTACGAATAGCATCAGCCATTTTTCCATCAAAGAGAATTGAAGCAATGACAATGGCAGAGGGAACCACAACTTCTTCAACGATTGTGCGAGGCTTATTTCGTTTAGCTGCTATCAAGGACAATTCATAAGATGCTTCCAGACATTTTTTCGAGATGGTTGTGGACTTCACGAAAGCAGCACGGCGTTTTATAAATTCATCTCTCTTCTTCACAAAAAATGCTACTGGCTTTTTGGTGTGCTCTTTATGTTTTGTTATAAAATATCTCTGGAGCAAAGAAGGCTTCATGGAATGCTTGGATAATACTTCACTGCAGATAACACAAACAGGAAGCTGCTGATCGTTCTCTTCCAGGAAATAAAATCCAAACTTCAAATAATCTTCACTGTATTTTTGATTTGGTGCCAGTTTTAATTTCTTTGGTGGTGGTTCCTTTGCTGAATCACTTTCCTTTTTCACTGATGAACGTATGATGAATTTCTCCATTTTTTAAAAAAAAAACAAGTTTTATTGGGTTTTTTTTAGTTTTACATCAAAGTGCTTAAGAATCATCGTGGAAATAGGGTAATCAATCATCCATAGAAAAAAGGGAGAGACATCATACATATATAGTTCAAGTTAATTCTTTAAAAGTTCCCTCTCTATTTCCCTCAATTGATATAACATAATCGAGTTAATACACTTCTAAATAGAATTCAGTCAATCAGGAAAAAAAATATCAATAATATTTCACCTATATCAAATCAGATCCTGTTTTCAAGCTTAACTAACTTACAATTACCATGTTCCAATTTAGCCTTAAATAAACACATAGTTTACACTTCGGGTATCCAATTTCCCTTATTTCGTAAAATATAAATTGTTTCTAAAATGTACATATTATTCCAACCATTCAATTTATACTTCCCAATTAAATTCTATTTCTTATTCTACTCTATTTCAAATATATATTTTATAAATCAACCCTTTTTAACTCATTACATAAAGTTTAAATCCTATCGAAGTCATTTTACCTAAAAAAAAAAAAGAGCATATTATTCCACAAAACACCTTATTATTTCATTTCAGGTCTATATTCTATTTCTTCTTCTATTAACTTTTTGTTTACCACCTTTTTCATATTACATTTCCCAACCATAGTCAATTCAATAATTTTCATCTCTGTAATATTAACTCAGTCAAAATCTCTAAAAGCCTTTTTTAACCCATCAGATAAAATTTTAACTCTCATTTTTAAACCTAATTCTAGCTTTCTTTTTGTGCCAAGCAGGTTTCCATAAAAGAGCCTCTAAATCATCAAATCTTAATATTTGATTGTACATATTTCTCAACCATTCAGTCTGATCATATTTCTCTTCTCTTTTTTCCAATATTGTTTGCATTATATAGTCAGTCTTGTTCAGTGTAGTTATTCATTGGTTATCCATGTTGTCGATGGCTCGTATTTGCACATCAATTCCTATTGCTTTTGGCCTTGTAAGTGTTTTAATTGAAATCCGCTTTTGGTCATCGAGATTTTCCATAACTTGTGTATGAGATATGATATCTTCCTCTATGTTGATTTGTTCCTCTTCTATTATTGTTTGAATTGTAGGGTAGTCAGTTGGAATCTGGAAGTCAATTTGAAGTTTTGTAATAAAAGCATTTATTCTAGCATTCACTTGTTCATTAAATTCATGAATTCTTCCCAGCATCCATTTACCAATAGATTGTGGATATATTTCCTCCATCTCGTTCAGTTGTACATATGGTTGTGTGCCAGCCTCTTTGGGGTTGATCTGTTCTTCCTCTGTTGTTCCTTAGTCTATAGATTGATCAGTTGTAAGGACCCCCCTCAATTTACATCTTAAGAAGACAGAACTCTTGGAACAAGTTTTCCAACAGGAATCTTTATTAAGAAAAACTGACTGAAGGTGTGCTAGACAGGATCGGGGAACCCCCCTGATCATTCAATGTTTTAAAGCGTTCCCAAGCAGTCCCACCCCACATTCCTTCCGGTCAATCCAAATTGGCAGATGGCTGGGTGTTAAATCCATCGGATCCCAAACGTTGCAATCTTCCCCCCTTTTCCTTGCTGCCGGTAATAGGAGGCTTCATAGGGAGTGAGATCAAAGGCTGATGGCCGCATTGTTATTGTTAGTACTCCAGAGAGGGAATCCACAGAGGATGTTTATTCGTAGATGATAGAAGGAATGCCAGCCATAAACCCCCGTGTTTACTCCCCCCCCTTTGTAGTATGACAGAATCCCAAAGAGAGTAAGAATTGGGTTTTCCCAGAGTAGATTAGTTAGAAATAAAATATAATTGGATTCTGACATCAGTAAAAGTTTGTAATTCCATTTTTAGTTCTGAAGCATCATCCTTAATGTTCATTCTAAATTGTTCTTTAACTTCCAAAAAATTTTCTAGTATAAGTCCATAGCCAAGCTGTGGGTAAAACTCCATTTCAGTAATAGAATAATCTTAGTTTTTTGGTGAGGATTCAGCTTGGAAGGTAAATACAGCCATAAAAGTTCTATAATAGGGATATTATAAAATATAATATCCAAACAGAAATAAAAAAGAGCAAAAAGGCCAAGCAAGACAAGGAGGAAAAAGCAAAAAAAACAACAACCAAAGTCAATATTATAAAAAAATATCCAATTTGTAATCCAGAATAGTAATAAAAAAAAGGTGCCTTGAAAATCAATTCTTATGTTTGTAATCCAAGAAAAAGAAAAGATCCATATATCTGGGATATATAATTTGTACTATAAAGTCAAGTTAAAATAATGGGAGAAAGAAAAAAAAACCCTCCAGCTGGTTTCAATCAGATAGGAATGTCTGGGCGTACAGCCAAGTGTCTGGGTGTAGAGCCAAGTAGTTGTTGAATAAACACCAGACAAAGGGAAGTGAAAGTTCTCAGTTTAAAATGGATACTTTGTTGCCGAGGCTTCGAACCGCAAAAGACAGCCCAGAGTACAGAAAAAAAAAGTTTTAAAATAAACAATACAGTTAAAATAGCTTTTCTAAACGTAGAAGAATATCTTTGAAGAAGTAAGTTCAAATAAAATAGCTTAAACCACAGAAGGGGGGAGGAAGAAAAACACTCCACCCCCCTCCCTAAAGGCTTCCACTTAAGCTAAAGACAAGCAGGCAGAGAGAAAGAAAATCCATCTTCACGAGAAAGATTTTTCCAGGATCCCCGAAATCCAGCCATTCAAATAGTCAGTAAAAATTAATTATTTTTCTCAGAGTTCGTTTTCCCAAGTATCCGGACGCTGCTCTCTTAAAGTAGGGAAATAATTCCAGAAGCTTTTCACAGGGAGGTAATTAGGGTACAAAGAGGGAAGGAAAGGTCTCACCCAGATCTTCCACGGTGGTTCTTTTCGCTTAGTTGTTCTTGTGACTTTTGGCTGGAGCAGCTAGACGATCGGCCATGTTAATGGCCGATCTTTTCCCCGTCGGCCCAAAGGAGCTGTCTCGGACCGCAGAGGGTGCTGCCGCTCTCTCTACCATCGACGAGTGTCCTCCTCAGCGGTAGTCGCCCTCCAGGGCGACTTTCGACCCTGTCCAGGGTCTACCAGCGGGGGGAAACCGGCCAGTGAAGAGAGAAAACTCTTCGCGTGACCGCCTGCGCTGCAAACAGCAACCGGAAGTCTCTCCATATTTATTAATATGCACCACTACCTTGATGGTCAGGTGGCTGGTCAGCTGTTCTTCCTCTCTCTCTCTCTCTCTCTCTCTTACCCTTCCTCTGAAAACAGGCCGCTGTGTTGTCCTCTGAATCAAAATAGTAGATAGGAAAATGAATTGGAGGTTGCTTCAGAGCAGCTCCCATCATATCTCACCTTGGCTCTCATTGCCTGAGAACAGATGCTCCATATTTGAGAAGCTTTTCAGATAGATTTGCTGTACCTGGTCACTCATTCTGAAAATAGCTGCACTTTGGGTTTTGACAATACATATATCCTCAATTACCATCCAGATTTGGAACTGGTTACTTGGTCATTAAGCAAGGCAGTAGCTAAGAGATGCCACTGCTGTGCTTATGAACTCTGTTCAGCTTTACAGACCTACAAAGATTCTAAATGCAAGGATAAGAACTGCCCAGTTATTTTTTCCATCAGTTGTTAACTCTGAACAGTTGCTAAATGAGGCAGTCACTAAATGATGACTACTTTTATCAGTAATTTATACTTAATCCCTTTTCTAATAATGATTACCTTATCACAGAAATATTCATGTGTCTAATAATTTAGCTGTTGTGCAACCAACTTCCACACACAAGTGTTCAATGAGCTGCCTACCAGTCAGAGCTCATTTTTCAATTAAAGCACTGCTGCTTCAGATCTTTTACTGATATGGCTGCCTAGCTACATAGGAGCATCTGCTCCCGTCCACAAAATTGCACTGAAGAATTTTACATATTTTATTCAAGTTGAGAGCACCTTTCTAAGTACTTTTCAGAAAGCAATGGATATCCTTCTTCAAAACCACCTGATTTACATAGAGATCATTCAGGGTTCCATACCCCTCCCCTCCCTGCTTTTGTCAGAGAAAAGAAGTCCTAGAGAGGATCAATTCTCACAGACAGGCCAGCTGCAACCCTCTCAAATTAATGTTATAACATTTGTTGTTGCTGAACTCCAATACCACAGCCACAGGTAGAAGGACCATACTGGGTAGATTGAGGGGAAATATACCCCAGCAAATATGATTGGGCGGAGATTCCCAATTCATCTTAAGGCAACAATAAAAAAAGAATAAAACATGCTGTTTTATTGAAATAAAAAATTCTGGACCAATGAGCAAACGCTAAGCCTTAGCAATAACACAGCAATAGTTAATAAAACAGGAAAGGCAACAGGGTCCTTCTGAAGGATCCAGATATCTTCCCAGGGTTTCTACAAGTCCATTTTTCAAGACAAAAATGGTCAATCCATAATTAGAGATGACTCCCAGCACCTTCGTTTGCATTCCCAGGAGATTAGCAGCCTATTTCCCCCATTTTAATCCTTAGAACCTCCACTCTTCCCCCCCACAAAAGGCCCACCAAAAGCTACGTCCAATGGAGCCCCTCTGTCTCCCAACAAAAAAAGGTTTTCCTATCCCTCCTCAGCCTGATATATATAGAAGGAACAAGGAAACCCTCCCATTTGAAGCTTTCTAAACTTCCTTCATCCAGATTTGGAAAATAAACTGTTGCTGCCTTAAATATTTACCCCAAACTAACCCAAATTCCAGAAATGTGGTTTTACATCCAGCTTAACTAAACAGGCCGCTTGCTCACGCTCTCTTCGCCCAAAAACATGCCGCTCATTAAACAGGCTGCTCACTCACTCGCCCTTCGCCCAAAAACACGCCGCTCGCTAAACAGGCTGCTTGCTCACATGCCCTTTGCCCAAAAACATGCTGCTCGCTAAACAGGCCACTTAGTCACTCACCCTTCCCCTGAAAACATGCTGTTCGCTCACTCACCCTTCCTCCAAAAAAAGGCCGCTCGCTCACTCACCCTTGCTCAAAAAAAAGGCCGCTCAGTCGCTTGCCCTTCCTCCGAAAACAAGCCACTCGCTCTGTCTCTGCTCACTGCTTTGGTAAGAAAAGCCTCTTCTCACTCTTTCTCTCCCTCTCCTGCCATACTTCTCTTCTCTCCGCCTTCCTCCTCCTTTTCTCTTCCGGGTGCGCCGGAAGCTCCAATTACCATGTCGCCACATGCACCGATCCTGGGGCTTCTGCCAAGCTCTGCAGTTCCAGCTGATCTCCTCCAGGTCTGTGCGGTGCCACTTTAGCTGGTTCCCTCCCCTGCTACACTTGGCTAGGAGTCGCGTACCACCAGCCAGGTGCTAAAATACCACTGGTGGTATGCATACCACCAGTTGAAAAGCCCTGTTCTAGGGTCTCAGCTTCTTTTTGTTATTTTGGTAACCAGAACTGTATGCAGTATTCCAAGTGTGACCTCACTTGTGAAGTATAAAGCAGTGTTATCTCTTCTCAAAATCTTGATGCTATTCCTCTGTTGATGCAGTCTAGGACTGCATTGACTTTTTTGGCTGCTACAGTGCACTACTAGCTTATACTTAAGGGGTGGTCCAGTAGGACACGTAGATCCCTCTCACAGTTATTATTGTTGAGCCAAGGACTGTCCATGCCTATGCATTTGGTTTTTCCTTCCTAAGTGCAGGACCTTACTTTTCTCACCCTTGAATGGCATGTTATTGGATAGGGCCCAATGCTCAAGTCTACCAACATCCTGAATCTTGAGTCTACTTCCAAAATTGGCATGCCAAGAAATTTGATTCCAAATAATGGTGATAATGTTAAAAAAGATTTTACCTTAGGGTAATTTAATTTCTTTTTTTTTTAAACTTACTTGAGAAATTTATGTCTCAAAGAATAAAAGTTTAAAAAAAAATGTAGGAAAATATCATATATTACAAGAACAAAAAAGTGTTATTTTTTCTTTCTGTGAAAAAACTTACTAGACTAAATATTGCTATACTAATGCATGCAGAAATGTGGAAAGGATTTGAGCAATACCATCTACTCTCCATATATTTATTGTTGTTGTTAGTTGTGAAGTCGTGTCCGACCCATCGTGACCCCATGGACAACGTTCCTCCAGGCCTTCCTGTCCTCTACCATCTTCTGGAGTCCATTTAAGCTCATGCCTACTGCTTCAGTGACTCCATCCAGCCACTTCATTCTCTGTCGTCCCCTTCTTCTATTGCCCTCAATCTTTCCCAGCATTAGGCTCTTCTCCAATGAGTCCTTCCTTCTCATTAGGTGGCCAAAGTACTTGAGTTTCAACTTCAGGATCTTCTAAGGAGCAGTCAGGGTTGATCTCCTCTAGGACTGACCGGTTTGATTGCCTTGCAGTCCAAGGGACTCACAGGAGTCTTCTCCAGCACCATAGTTCAAAGGCCTCAATTCTTTTGCGCTCAGCCTTTCTTATGGTCCAACTTTCACAGCCATACATTGCAACTGGGAAAACCATGGCCTTGACTATACGTACTTTTGTTGGCAGGGTGATGTCTCTGCTTTTTAGTATGCTGTCTAAATTTGCCATAGCTTTCCTCCCCAGGAGTAAGCGTCTTTTAATTTCTTGGCTGCAGTCCCATCTGTGGTATCTTGGAGCCCAGGAGATAAAATCTGTCACTACCTCCAGTTCTTCCCCATCTATTTGCCAGGAATTGAGAGGGCCAGATGCCATGATCTTGGTTTTCTTAATGTTTGAGTTTCAAGCCAACTTTTGCACTCTCTTCTCACCTGCATCAAGAGGCTCTTAGTTCCTCTTCACTTTCTGCATTAGAGTGGTATCATCTGCATATCTTAGGTTGTTGATATTTCTCCCGGCAATCTAATTCCAACTTTTGAATTCATCTAGCCCTGCCTTTATCATGATGTGCTCTGCATATAAGTTAAATAGGCAGGGCGACAGAATACAGCCTTGCCGGACTCCTTTCCCAATTTTGAACCAATCAGTGGTTCCGTGTCCAGTTCTCACTGTTGCTTCTTGACCCGCATATAGGTTTCTCAAGAGACAAATAAGATGGTCTGGTATTCCCATCTCTTTAAGAACTTGCCACAATTTGTTGTGATCCACACAATCAAAGGCTTTAGCATAGTCAATGAAGCAGAAGTAGATGTTTTTCTGGAACTCCCTAGCTTTCTCCATGATCCAGCGTATGTTGGCAATTTGATCTCTAGTTCCTCTGCCTCTTCAAAATCCTGCCTGTACCTCTGGAAGTTCTCGATCCACATACTGCTGGAGTCTAGCTTGTAGTATTTTAAGCATAATTTTACTTGCATGTGAAATGAGTGCAATGGTGCGATAGTTTGAACATTCTTTGGCATTGCCTTTCTTTGGAATTGGAATGTAAACTAATCTTTTCCAATCCTGTGGCCACTGTTGAGTTTTCCAAATTTGCTGGCAAATTGAGTGTAGCACTTTTACTGCATCGTCTTTTAAGATTTTGAATAGCTCAGCTGGAATACTGTCACCTCCACTAGCTTTGTTGTTGCTCAGCTTTCCTAACGCCCATTTCACTTCACATTCTAGGATGTCTGGCTCGAGGTCAGTGACCACCCCGTTGTGGTTATCAGGGGTGCTAAGCTCGTTCTTGTATAGTTCTTCTGTGTAATTTTGCCACCTCTTCTTTTTTTTTTTTTTAAACAAGTTTTATTGGTATTTTTTGGGTTTACATCAGAGTGCTTTAAGAATCCACGTGGAGATAGCGTGGTCAATCATCCAAAGAAAACAATATAATCAAACATAAATAATTCAATAATTCCTTAAAAGTTCTTCTCTATTTCCCTCAAGCTATAACCTAGTATTAATATATTTCTAAATAAAATTCAATCATTGTAAAAAGAATATCGATAGTAATTCACTTATATCAATCAAAATCCTGTTTTTAAGTTTAACTATTTTAAAATTACCATTTTCCACTTTAGCCTAAGATGAACACATAAGTTACATTTTGGGTCTCCCAATTTCCCATAAAGCAATAATTGTTTCTAAAATATAAATATTATATAACTATTATATTTTAATACTTCTCAACTATATTCTATTTCCTGCACTCTATCAAATATATATTTTATAAATCAATCCATATCTCTAAAGGTTCCTCAGTTGCTTTAACATAATCAAATTAATGCATTTCTAATTAGCATTCAATCATTGTAAGAAAAAATAGCAGTAATATTTCACCAATATCAATCCAACTCATTTTTGATATTAAAATTTCCAATTTTCCATATTACCATTCCAGACCATAAACAAATCAATAATTTTCATCTTGATAGTATTATCTCAGACCAAAATCCTAAGCCTTTAACATCTCATTAGTATTAGTTCAGTCAAAATCTCTAAAAGCCTTTTTAACCCGTCAGATAAGATTTTAACTCTCATTTTTAAACCTAATTCTAGCTTTCTTTTTATGCCAAGCAGGTTTCCACAAAAGAGCCTCTAATGTTTGGCTATACATTTTTCTCCACAATTGAGTCTGATCGTAGTCCTCTTCTCTTTTTTCCAGTGTTGTCTGCACTATGTAGTCAAAGTCCGTTCCTGTTGCTTTTAAGATTATAGGTGTTTTGGTTGGAATCCGCCTTTGGTCATCAAGATTCTCCATACTTTGCATCTGCAATATAATCTCTTCCTCTGTGTTGATTGGTTCCTCTTCAATAGATTGTAGATATATTTCCTCCATCTCGTTGAATTGTGGTCATTGCATATCGGCCTCTTTAGGGTTGATCTGTTCTTCCTCTATTATTCCTTGATCTATAAATTGGTCAGTCAAAATTTGAGATAACATGGAACATCATCTTCCATGTCCATTCTAAATTGTTCTTTCAGTTCCAAATTTTTTTCTAGTAAACGTCCATAGTCAAGCTGTAGGTAAGATTCCATTTCAATAATAAAGTAGTCTTCCTCTGTTGTTCCTTGATCTATAAATTGATCAGTCAAAGTTTGAGAGTCAATTTTCAACTCTGGAACATCATCTTCCATGTCCATTCTAAATTGTTCTTTCAGTTCCAAACTTTTTTCTAGTAAAAGTCCATAGTCAAGCTGTAGGTAAGATTCCATTTCAATAATAAAGTAGTCTTAAGTTTTAGTGAAAGTTCAGCTTAGAAGGTAAATACAACAATAAAAATTCTCTAGTAGAAATAGTATAAGGTATAGGATCCAAACAGAAATGGAAAAAAACAAAAAAATCAGGCCAAATAGAGATTCTATAGCAAAATTATAAAACGTAATATCCACACAGAAGTAAGAAAAAATAAAAAAGTCAAGCCAAACAAAAGGATAAAGGCAGAAAAAATCAAAATCAGTATTATGAGTGTCCAATTTATAGTCCAAAATAGTAATAAAAAAAGATGCCTTAAAGGTCAATTATTATCTTGTAATCCAAAAAAAGAAAAGTCCATTTTTCTAGGAAATATATTTTGTATTATAAAGTCAAAATAAACTACTGGAAGAAAGCAAAGGAAAGCAAAAAAAAATGAAGCCTTTCAGCTGGTTTCAATACAGATAGGAATGTCTGGGCGTCACGCCAAGTTTAAGCTGAATATACATCCGACAAGGCAAAGTGAAAGTGAGCAGCTTAAAATGGATAGTTTCTTGCCATTTCAATCCACAAAACATCGCCCAGACAGCCGAATTTTTTTTTTTAAAGAAACAGTAATGTTCAGAAGGGGGGGAGGAAGAAAAACACTCCACCCCCTCCCTAAAGTCTTCCATTTAGACTAAAGACAAGCAGGCAAAGAGAAAGAAAATCCACCTTCACAATAAGGATTTTTTCAGAATCCCCGAAATCCAACAGCTCCAATAGTCAGTAAAAATTAATTATTTTTCTCAACGCTCATTTTCCCAAGTATCCAAATGCTGCTTTCTGAAAATAGGGAAATAATTCTAGAAGCTTTTCTCAGGAAGGTAAATAGGGTATCAAGAGGGAAGGAAAGGTCTCACCCAGATCACCCATGGTGGTTCTTTTTGCTTAGATGTTGCTGTGACTTTCGGCTGAAGCAGCTAGATGATCGGCCATGTTAATGGCCGATCTTTTCCCCGTTGGCCCAAAGGAGCTGTCTCGGACTGCAGAGGGAGCTGCTGCTCCCTCCGCCATCAACGAGAATCCTCCTCAACGGTGGTCGCCCCTCCAGGGTGACTTTCGACCCTGTCCAGGGTCTACCAGAGGGGGGAAACCGGCCGGCAAAGAGAGCAAACTCTTTGTACGACTGCCTGCACTGCGACCAAAACCGGAAATCGCCACCTCTTCTTAATCTCTTCTGCCTCTGTTAGGTCCCTGCCATTTTGATCCTTTATCATGCCCATCTTTGCATGAAACGTTCCCTTCATATCTCCAATTTTCTTGAAGAGGTCTCTGGTTCTCCCTATTCTATTGTTTTCTTCTATTTCTTTGCACTGTTCATTTAAGAGGGCATTCTTATCTCTTCTAGCTATTCTCTGGAATTCTGCATTCAGTTGGGTGTATCTTTCACTTTCTCCCTTGCCTTTCGCTTCCCTTCTTTCCTCAGCTATTTGCAAAGCTTCCTCAGACAGCCATTTTGCTTTCTTGCATTTCTTTTTCTTTGGGATGGTTTTAGTTGCTACCTCTTGTACAATGTTGCGAACCTCTGTCCATAGTTCTTCAGGCACTCTGTCTATCAGATCTAATTCCTTAAATCAATATTTATCTATATTTATCTATACATGCAATAATAATATTTATCTATACATAATAATAATAAATAATAATATTTATCTATACATGCAATAAACATATTTTGACAAATGTCAACTGGAATTTTGTCATAGAAAACAAAATTTCCAATGTCAATTCATTAGAAAACATTCCTGGTGAATGTTTATTTGAGACTGAACCACCTAACTGCACATACATAATTAGAAAGTTCTTTACATGAAGAATAGCCCATGACAGTCATGAAGGCAGTATCACAAACATTTTTCAGGCAAATACAAAACTTACTAATACCAAAGGGGTAATGCATATCAATTTGATTCCATTTTTCACAGATCAACTTCTCTAAAATAAACTCCTGCAGCACTTTTTTAATGTATTAAGTTCAAAGATAATGTATTAAGTTGAAAGATAGTCCTTCATGAATTCATGAATTATTCTTGGGCATGAAGTGAAACCTTATCTTTTATATAACAATTTCTTTAAGACTGTTAGTTTACCGTCAACAGCATTCTTAACTGTTTGGTTTAATGTTTATTTATTGTCAAATTTAAATAAAACCTATCTCATTCACAGAGCATTTTTTCATATTAACACAAATCTTCTGAATTACCTAAAAAATCAACTACAGATAGTTCTTGACTTATGACCACATTTGAGTCCAAGATTTCTGTTGTTAAGTGAGACATACATTAATTGAGTTTTGCCTGTTTTACAGCCTTTCTTGCCTCAGTTGTTAAGTGAATCATTGCAGTTGATAAGTTAGTAACCCGGTTGTTAAGTGAATCTGGCTTCCCATTAACTTTGCTTGTCAGAAGATCACAAAAGCTGATCACATGAACTTGGGACACAGCATTGGTCATATGAAGCAATTGCCAAGCATCTGAATTTTGATCACCTGATCCTGGGGATGCTGCAAAGGCCGTAACTGTGAAAAACGGTCATAAGTCACTTTTTTCAGTGCTGTTGTAACTTTGAACAGTCACTAAATGAACTGTTGTAGGTCAAGGGCTACCTGTACATAATTTCTGGATCTTCCAGGTCTTTGATTTAAATCATATCCATGAATGGAATATACAATTAGAGGGATTTAAATTGTTTAAAAAACAGACTTAATAAAAGAGGAGGTGGTTCCACCACGTATAAAAAATAACTACATCTCTACAGAAATACAGCAGAACAATGATGAAAACTGTTTTGAATGCATTTGGGTCAATATAAAAGGGGAGGAAAGAATGACATTACCATAGGTGTATACTACAGGCTACCCAACCAAGCAGAGAAAATCATCTATTTCCTCTGTTTGGTTGGGTGGCCTGTGATATACACCTATAGCAATGTCATTCTCCCCCCCCCTTTTATATTGACCAAATGCATTCAAATAAGTTTAACTGATTTTTTTACTAGTCATTTAATTAAGGTATGTAGGAAGCATACTACAATAGTAATGGGGGACTAACTATCCTGACATCAACTTTACATCTAGTTGTTATGGCTGCATTAGCCTAACATTAGCATGGGGATGGGGGTGGAGGGTGGTAGGGAAAGGTTGAAATGTAGGGAAGAAGGGGGGGATGGAAGCCCAGCTGAGCCATGTGAGAAGCTATAGCCAGCCAAGGTCAAGTAATGATATGCAGACCTGGAAACCGAGCACCTGTTTCCTAAACAATATACAAGCACCTGGTTGGACATTTGCAGATAACTGGGGAATGGCCAGGAGTGGGAGGGGGAGGGAACTTTCCTTTGTGTTGTTTGCATAGGAAAATCTCAGTTTCAGCTTATGTTACTTTTGTAACCATTTAAGCTTCAGTAAAGTATACTCTTGGCAAAACAAATGGTCAGGAATCTTTCTTTGCTGGATGACTGAGTGAGGCTGACATTAAGCTGAATCTGCAGAAACAACCTATCCAGTGGAAACCACCTGCCAAGGAGATTGTGCAACCATGTCTGCTCCTGGGAAGGAACCAGAGCAGGGAAAAGCCCCAGGGAAAAATGAGAGAAAATCTGAAACCTCAGGACTGTAACAGGGAGCCCAAGCAGCTCAGGCTGCCATAGCCCACCCGAAGACTGCTGGGGGTAAAACTTTGGGGCCAACCACCACACCAGAGGAGCAACTGGAGGAACACCCCCTCTAAGGCTTGAAGGCCCAATGGTCCTGGGAGGTAGGGAGAATAGACAAATCCAAAGAGCTGCCCCCTCCAGGGGGAAATGTCATGCAAGGAAGCTACTGGAAAGTCTTGAGAACTGCAGAGTGGGATGACCTTGCCGATTGGAAATTCCCCTCCATCACTATCAGCCCCATGGTGAACCAACTAAGGGAGAAATTCCAAGGGCTGGAAATGCACAATTATTTGGCCCAGGGAGCGGCAGCCCCAGCCCCTGTCATCGCAGCGGCTGCAGCACCTGGTTCTCTGCCAGTGGCTCAACCAGGCCCTGTAGTTGCTCCAGAGCTGGCTGCTCTGCCAACCCCGGTCACACTATTGGTTTGGGCAGACTGTCAACCACCTCCCCTGATGATCAAGTTTGATGGGAACCCAAAATGACTGGTGCCCAGACCTGGCATTACATGGAGCAATATAGAACAATGTATCCAGACAATGCAGCCTGCATTGGCTTTGGATCGGGAGCAGAGTGGCTAGTGACCCTCTATGACAATGATGCCATTGAACTGCATTATTTTTATGCCTTTATGCAAGTCTTGAGAAGATGATTTGAGGACCCCCTCACCAATCAATGAGCAGAGACCCACATCTGAGCCATTAAACAGGGGAAATGGCTGGTGGCAGAATACATCCAAGAATTCTAGAGATTGGCCAGCCGACTGGGGGAATAGTCCCAATGCCTGCTGATGACCCACTTTTGAGAAGGGCTGAATAAGAAGATATACTACACCTGCTTGTCCTGGGGAGCTCTATGGACCCTCCAGAGATGGTACATCTTAGCCAGTGAAGTGGAAATTGACCTGGCCAAATTTCACAAGCATATGGGGTGAGAAGATTAAAGCCACCATACTCCAGAGAAATGAAGCACCCAAAAAGGGGGAAAGGGAGATGCTCCCACCCTAAGCTGGCCAAGCCATGTTGGGACTCCATTGTGTGCTTTCACTGCAACAAAGAGGGACACTGAGCTGCAGAGGCCCTGCCTTGCAGTGGTCATTGCCACCTACCCCTGAGACCCACCAAGGAGAGAGAAAGACCCACCCAACCTGAAGAAGGTAGACCAAAAAGAAGTGGAGGTCATAGAGTTCACCCCACCTAACAGAGGGGGGAAGGAACTCTGACCCAGAAGCCTCCAGCCATCTATGAGAGTGACCCAATGATAAATGGCACCATTATCCCCATCACTGTTAGAATAGAAATAATAGTGTCTTCCTCAGGGCACAAGGGACTCCTGACCTCCCTGCTAGATCACGAGTGCACCAGATACCTAGTTAGTTCTGGTATGGTGAAAAAACTGAGCATGTGGTTGAGGGAACTGAAAAACCCCATAGAGTTCTCCCAGGTAGATGGAACAATGGCAGGGGGGGCTTCACCTACATTTCTGACTGAACCAGTGGGGCTGGGGATAGAGATCTATATATAGACTATCAGGTTCATTGTGACCATGGGGATGGCCAAGGCCATAGTCCTAGGACTTGCATGGTTTAAGAAGTGGAATCCATCCATAGATTGGGAGTGGAACTGGTTGAAAGTGCAGAAAAAAACATTCCGGCCCAGAAGCAGTGGTGAAAGTGACAAGGAGCCACCATGAGCCACAAATAAGAAAAGTGAAAGCAGAAGTCACAGGAAAAGTTCAGGCAGGAGAGGAGCCAGATCCATCAATCCCTAAAGAGTACCAGAACCTGGACAAAGAGTACAGTGAAAGGGAGTCTGACGTACTCCTGCCCCATCACCCCACAGACTGTGCAATCGAGATCATCCTGGGAGCTAATCTGCCAAAACCTAAATTGTACTCAATGACGCCATGAGAAATGAAAGAACTCTGGTTGTTCATCAACAAGAATTTAGCCAGGGGCTTCATTCAAGTGACCAAGTTCCGCATGGCCACCCCTGTGCTCTTCTGAGAGAAAAAAGATGACTCACTTAGACTTACGTAGACTACTGTGGGCTTAATTCCATCTGTATAGAAAATGTGTACCCCCTTCCCTTTTTTAAAAAAGTTTTTTATTAATAATACAAAATTAAAAAAACATTGGACATAGATATGACATCACTGGTTCCATACATCTTCCGTCACTTTACAATAATATTACTATTCATATGAACATATAATTCTTAAGCTTTATTCCTTATTTAAGCAAAATATCATATAATATTAATACTTTCCCCCTCATTTCTGCATATTTAATTATCTCTTAAACATACATTTGTCTATAAAAACATCTATTTTTTTGTTCTAACACTATACATTTGTCTTGGCTACCCTCTTGTTATCTATCCAATCATAAAATTGTTTCCAGATTTTGTAGTACTTAGTTTCACTTTTATCCTTGAGTTCCAAAGTGAGTCTGTCCATTTCTGCGCAGTTGAAATTTTTCAGTAATATTTCCTCTTCAGTTGGAATATCTTCCTCTTTCCATTTTTGAGCGAAGGCTATTCGTGCCGCTGTGACTATATGCAGTAATAAATATTTTGTATCTTTCTTATATTTTCTTTCTATAATTCCCAATAAGAAAAATTCCGGTTTGACCTCTATATCTATTAGCAAAATTTCCTCCAGCCAGTTCTTTAATAAATTCCAAAAATTTTGCGCCTTTGGGCATTCCCACCACATGTGGTAGTAATTCCCAATGGTCTCTTTACACTTCCAGCATATTGAAGATTTCCCCATATTCATTCGTGCTAATCTTGTGGGGGGGAGGTGCCACCTATAAAACATCTTATAGAGGTTTTCCTTGTAGGAAGTTGCTAGTGTGATTTTTAATTCTTTTTCCCATAAACTTTGCCACTTGTCCAGATCAATATTATGCCCAAAATATTTACACCAAGTTATCATCGTTTCTTTCACCTGTTCCTCAATCATATCTTGTTCTAATAAGTATCGATATAGTTTATTTATAATCTTACCTTCCCTGCTAAATAAAATTTTATCTAATTCTGATAGTTCTTGCTTTATGCCCCATTTCTTTTTGTTTTTATTAAATTTAGATTGAATTTGAAGATACGCCCACTATTCCAATTCGATTCCTTCTTCCTTTAAAGTATTTCTCGCTTTTAATTCTCCTTTCTCATTCAAAATGTCTTTATAGGTGACAACTCCCCCTTGTTTTATCAAATTTGGATGTATGTACATTTCTAATGTAGACACCCAATTGGGAATTTCCATATAATTATTTCTTTTTGTTTTTTCCCCAAATATCCAATAGTGCTCTCCTAATATAATGTCTCCAGAAGTACTGGTGGACTAAGTGTTTTTCCTCCCATAGAATAGTGTGCCACCCTGTCTGTAGGTCATGACCTTCTAGTGCCAATAGTCTTGTAATTTTGAGATGCATCCACTGACTTAGCCAAACCAATGCCGCTGCCTGATAATACTTTGTCCAATCTGGTAGGCCAAATCCTCCTCTCTCTCTAGCATCTTGTAGTAATTTAAGTCTGATTCTCGGTCGTTTCCCTTGCCATATGAATTTTGAAATGAGTCTGTCCAAATTTGTAAAAAAATCTTTTTTGAGCCGAATTGGTATGCATTGAAATAAAAACAACATTCGCGGAAGAACATTCATTTTGATGGTGGCTATCCTGCCCATTAGCGATAGCTGTAATTTTCCCCATTTTTCCAAATCAGACCTAATTTGTGCAATTAATTTGTCATAATTATCTTCTTTAAGTGTAATGCATCTGTCAATTAAATTCCAAAATATCTTATTTTCTTCGTAGTCTGAATATTTATCTTTCCCTCCAATTCATTTTTTTGCTCTTCAGTCATGTTTTTAACTATCATTTTTGTTTTATCCTTGTTTATTTTCAGGCCTGCTACTTCCCCATAGTCCTCCAGCACTTCCATCAACCTAAGACCAGATTGTACAGGCTCTTCAATAATAAATACAAGGTCGTCCGCAAATGCCTGTACCTTAAAACTTTCTTTTCTTATTTTTAAACCTTTGATTTGTTTGTCTTCTCGGATTGTTCTAATTAAAACCTCTAGTGATAAAATAAAAAGCAGTGGTGATAGCAGACAACCTTGCCTTGTACCTTTTTGAATTGAAAAGTTCTTTGTCATTTCCCCGTTTATCACCACTCTGGCTTCTTGTTTAGAGTAGATTATTTTGAACATCTTTATAAATTTCCCCCCAAAATCCATATATTTTAATTGTTCTAATATGAAGTCCCATTTGACGTTGTCAAATGCTTTTTGCGCATCGATGAATATCAACGCCATCTGTTTTTCATTATGGACTTCATAGTATTCTATCGTATCCAAAATAATCCTAATGTTGTTCCTTATATGACATCCGGGAAGAAAACCGTTTTGATCAGTATGAATAAAATCCTCTAAAATTTTCTTTAGTCTGTCTGCCATAATTGTCATGAAGATTTTATAATCCCGAATTTAGTAGTGATATTGGCCTATAATTTTTAATATAAGTCGAGTCAGAATTTTCTTTGGGAATCAATGTGATTATTGCTTCTTTCCACAATTCAGGTATCTTAGCTTCATTAAGTACATCATTATACACCTCTAATAACAGTGGGCTTAATAATTCCTGGTGATTTTTATAAATTTCTGAAGGTAGACCATCTGGGCCTGGTGCTTTGTTACTTTTTTGTTTTTTGATTGCCTCAGATATCTCCCATACTGTTATCTCATTATTTAATAAATTTTTACCTTCCTCCGAGATTCTAGGCAATTCTTACCTTCTTCTATCTTCTCCTTATCCTCATAAAGGTTTTTTAAAAACTCATACGCTTCCTTCCTCTTTTCCTCATTTTGGTAAATTAACTCTCCTTCTTCATTATATAATTTACTAATCTGTTTCTTTTCTCTCCGTTCTCTTAATCTATAAGCCAGCCATCTTCCTGGCTTATTTGCATTCTCAAAAAAAAATTGTTTAATGCTTTTAATTTGTTGTGCCATATTTTCCTTTTCAATGATATTTAATTTATGTTTAATTATGTTTATTTGTTGTTTCAATTCCCGTTTTATGGGTTCTTTCTGCAGCTCTTTTTTCCAGTTTGCTAAGATCCTCCTCTAAGTTTTTTTGCAGTTGTCTTTTTTGTTTGTTGTCTTTGGCCATATATGATATTGCGATACCCCTCATAAAAGCTTTTGCCGTGTCCCACAAGTTCTGATTATTCGTATCCTCTTTCTTATTACTTTGAAAAAACAAGCTCATTTGATCATCCATCTTTAATTTAAATTCATTTTGATTCAAGATTGCTCTTTTTAGGGTCCACCTCTTTGTCTTTTTTTGCCCTTTCCATTTAATTTTAATGGGATTGTGGTCTGCCCATGAGTTTATGTCAATATTAACTTCCTCAATTCCCAAATTCAAGTCTGTCGATGCCCAGACCATGTCAATTTGAGACCAAGATTGATGTCTAGCTGAATAATAAGTATATTGTTTCTTGTCTCCATTTCTTTCCCTCCAACAATCCTTTATACTTAATTCTTCCACCATCTCAAAAAATGACTTAGGTAATATCCTTCTAACATCTTTCTTTCGTCTATTATTTCAATAATCTAGTTCTCTATCCACAATTGCATTAAAGTCCCCAATTATACACAAATTATTGCATTCTACATCTCTAATCATGTTATACAGCTTCTTATAAAAAAGTTTTTGGCCCTCATTCGGTGCGTATATTCCCACTAACATCAATTTTTCCCCGTCCACAGTTAATTCTATTATCAATATTCTGCCCTCTTCGTCTTTATACATCTGTTTGGCCGAAATACCCTCTTTTACATACATTACAATTCCCCCTTTCTTCTGCTGTGATGAAGATATAAACATCTTTCCTAACTTAGAGCATTTTAATAGGTACTGATGCTGCTTTTTTATGTGCGTCTCTTGCAGCACTATTATATCCACATTTGTCTTATACAATTTACTAAAGAAATTTTTCCTTTTCCCTGGAGAATTTAACCCATTAACATTTAATGATAAAATTGCTAAGGCTTCTTGAAAACCTCTACTTATACTTAGGGTTTGTTGCCCTCGTTTGTCTGACTTCTTTATGTTCCTTGTATCCATCATCATTGTCTTTCCCATTATCCACATTCTCTCCTTTCCCATTCTCTTTTCCCTTAATTTGGGATTCCCCCCTATTTGGTGACTGTCCTCCTAGTTCTCCTTCTTCCCTTCTTTCTCTTTCCTCCAATTCAACTTCACTGCCAAAAAAAATTCTATAAAACTCTTCTACTTTGTCCACCGTGTCCAATCTCAACCTTCTTTCTCCCCAAGATACCATAATCCCTTCTGGAGTCAACCACCGAAAATTTACGTTTTTCCTTGTTAATTTTGCTGTAAATGTTTGGTAAGGTCGTCTTAAGTCTCTTACCCTCCTCGGGACTTTGAGCACCACAAGCTGTCTTCCTCGTAACTCTAGCGGATCTTCTCTGGTTCTATGGAGAATCTCATCATGGATTGATTTTTTAACGAATCTGATATGCACTTCTCTAGATAGATTATGTCTACGTGCATAGTTCGTGTGGATTCTATAGATTTCATCCATTCCATTAATCATTTCTTCCTTCCCAATTCCTAATGCTCCTGCCAATAGCTCCGCCATCATCTCCGGGAGGTCCGCATTCTTATCTTCCCTCACATTCTGAAATCGTAGAAAGTAGGTAGCCTTATATATTTCCAATTGGATTATTGTCTGTTTGAGGTCTCTATTGGCTTGAGTTAATCTTTCTTCCATCTCCTCCACTTTTTTTTCTTCCCTTCCCATTCTATCTTCCATCTCCTGTAATTTTTGTTCATTTTTTAGAATTTGTTGCTGGAAGCATTCAAATTTATCATCCATCGATCTCATCTTTTCTTTCATTTCTCCCGTGTCATTCCTTACTTCTCCTATCTCTCATTTCAAATCCTCATGATTCTTTAACATAACCTCCTGCATTGTTTGTAGCATCTGTTGTAGATCCTTAAATGAGTTTGATTTCTCTCTCTGTAAAAGTCCTTCAATAGATCTTTGCCCTGCTGGACTTAGTTCCATTGTTGTAGTTTGAGCTCCTTGCCTCTTTCCTGCACCAATTCTTGTCAAATTGGGGATACTTGTCATTTTTAATACCGTTTTAAGTTGACTTCCTTATATTTCTCTTAGTTTCCTCCAGCACCCTTCAACTATTACTCTCTCAACTAGTTAATTCTTAATTAAATCACTTAATAATATCAATAATTAATACAGTAGGTGGTAGAGTTAACAAGATAGTAATCCAAAGATTGCATAGAAAGAACAATAATAATTAGAGAGATGATTTCCTCTTGAAAAAAGTTCCACTACGACTTTTTCACATCCAAATTTACTCCTTGAATTTCCTCAGTTTATAAGCCAGTTATTGGCAGGCCATCCAAAATAGGTCTTGTTTCTTTAAATTTCCTCTCCTTGCTTAAGTTGTCTCCAGTTTTTCCCCTCGGCCATTAGGTGTCTCTTGCTCCCTATTATCCTAGTTAACAGTCAGTCTTGCTTCAAAATGCCTGCGTTCTCCGATTAGTCAGCACTTTCACTCCCAAACTAAATTGTCTCCTGAAATCAACAGTAATGGGAAGTTTCCTCTTCCTCTTTTCCCTCACACTGCCAGTGAAAATCTATCGCATTGAAATGGTCTCTTTTTGCCCCCACTTGCTGTTCACCACTTTACTACAGAAGAGATTTCCTCCTTCCTTAGGCCTCCTTCTGACTCTTCCCTCTTTGCAATCCCCCGAGAGGATCTTCACCCTGGGTCACTCACAGAGGGCTGCCAGGATCACTTTTGCCCAGGTCCGTCTCTCTGTTGTCCAGCTAGTCCACTGCTAATGTTGTCCAGCTGCCTGTTGTTGTTTCTTCCCGGCCACCATTTTGGGCCGCCTTTCTTCTCCCGTTTGACTTCTCCGAGGCTTTCCTACCGTCCGCACTCTCAACTGCTGCTGAGAGCTGCTCTGCAGGGCGCCTCTTTCTTCCGATTCCCCTCCAAGGAATCTGGGACTCCAAAGAATCCGCCGATCGGATGGAAAAAGCTGTGTATTCGACTCTCATGAATGGAGAGCCGTTCTGCACAGCTTTCCCTCTTGACAGCTGGCTCCACCCCCCTACCCCCTTCCCTTGATGAAGAATATGCTAGGCCACTTCACCAAGGGGAGATTTTTCACCAAATTGGAGTTAAGGCATATTACCAAGTGTGGATTAAGAAGGGGGATGAATGGAACATGGTGTTCAACAGCCCACTGGGTTGTTTCCAATTCCGGTTACTTCCGTTTGAGCTACAAGGAAGAGGGGTCAATCTATTCTCCAAAGCACCTGGAGGCAGGACAAAAAGCAATGAATAGAATCTAATCAAGGAGAGAAGTAATCTAGAACTAGGGAGAAATTTCCTGAAAGTTAGAACAATTAATCAGTAGAACTAGTTGCCTCCAGAAGTTGTGGGTGCTCCAACACTGGAGATTTTAAAGAAGAGATTGGACAACCATTTGTCTGAAATGGTATAGGATATCCTGGTTGATCAGGGGGTTAGACTAGAAGACCTCCAAGTCCCCTTCCAACTCTGTTATTCTAAGATCCATGTGGATCTTAAGCCTATCTTCTGGGGTATTGGCTATTCCTGCCAGCTTGGGATTGTCTGCAAATGTGATGAGTTCCCCTTCTATTCCCTCATCTAAATCATTTATGAAAATATTGAAGAGTATTGGGCCTAAAACAGAACCTTGTGGTACTCCACTATTTACTTCCTTCCATGTAGATGCAGTTCCATTAAGGACTACATGTTGAATGCAGTTTGTCAGACAAAGGAGTTCACAGATCTGTTATTTGATTATCCTTTCCAGGATCTTCGAAGGTATTGATGTCAGGCTGATTGGTCTGTAGTTTCTTGGATCTTTTCCCCCCTCTTTTTTGAAGGTGGAAACCATGTCTGCTCTTTTATAGTCCTCTGGTGATTCCCCAGTGCTCCAGGAATTTTGAAACATATGGTTCCATACTTCCAAGATCACATCTACCAGTTCCTTCAGAACTCTGGGATGTAATCCATCAGGACCTGATGATTTAATTCAGACATGTCAAACTCGCGACGTCACATATCAGAGCTTTTTCCCCATTGCCAGCAATGGGGTGGGCGCGGTTTCCTGGTGATGCATCCGGCCCGCGGGCTGTCAGTTTGACACCCCTGATTTAATTCATCTAGAGTGGACAGGTATTCACTTACCATTTTCTTGCCTCTTTTAGTTTGTATTCCTTGTCTGTCTTTTAGAGTTCTGTTTTTGATACTTTGGGCTATTTTTTCTTTTTTGCATGAAGAGAAATGCAAAGAATGAATTAAGCAACTCTGCTTTCCCCTTGCTATCTACCACATCCTTGCCATCTTTACTTGATTATTAATGGATCTATTGTTTCCAAGATTGTTTTTCTTGTTTTTTTTAATGCATTGAAAGAATTTTTTTAATTATTTTTGACATTTGTCTTACTTCATTCTGTGCCTTAGCTTTCCTAACATCATCTTTACAAATTTGGGCTATTTGTAAGCATCTATCTTACTTATAAGTTCCTCTTTCCATTTTTTGAACTTATCCATTTTGTCTTTCAGTTTATCAGAGAGCTCTTTTTGTACCATGCTGGTTTTTTTGGATTTCTTGTTTTCTTTTTCAGTGGTATTGTGCTGGATTGGGTTTTTATAACTGTATTTTTCAAAAGTTCCCAAGCTTCTTGAGTTGCTTCCCCTTTAAGGATTCATGGAATCCTTCCCAAGCTCTCTCTAAGTTTGTTAAAATCAGCCTTTTAAAGTTTAAGACACTGATTTGATTATGCTCTATTGCTTGTGTTTGCATTATATTGAATTCTAATATGATATGATCACTCTTCCCCAAAGTTCTGTCAACTTTAACCCATTCTATCACTTCTTATCTGTTAGTAAGAATTATGTCTAGTGTTGCTGTCCCTCTAGTTCCCTCCTCTACCATTTGGATGACAAAGTTGGTCAGGAACCTATATCTCCCACTTGATGTCAGGGTAGTTAAAGTCCCCCTTTACTACTGTGATATGTTTCCTACATACATTTGTTAACTGGTTAGTAAAAACTTCATCTATTTCTTCTGCTTGGTTTGGGTCATCTGTAATATATATCTATGGTAATGTCATTCTTTTTTCCTTTTATGTTGACCAATATACATTCTAGGAGGCTTTCATTCTTGGCTTTGTGCATTTTTGTAGAGATGTAGTGATCTCTTACATATAATGTAACTCCACCAGCTCTGTTTCTTTTGAACATCAATACATTGCAGTCCTGAGATTCATCCCACCAAGTTTTGATAATGGCAACTATATCATACTTGTCCTCATGCATTAGTACTTCAAGTTCACCTTGTTTGTTCTGCAAACTTTGAGTGTTTGTGTATTTGCATTTTAGTTCTTTATGGCTGACCTGGGTATGGTTCCTATATCTCCTACTTTATTTCTGTTTCTTCCTTCTCATCGCTCCCTACCTTATTGTTTGATTGGTTATCTTGGGGTTTATGCTTGGGAATAGGTCCTAAAAATCCTGAGGATTAGTCACCCTCACCCCTCAATTTTAGTTTAAAGCCCTCCTGATAAGTTGAGCCAGTTGTTTTCTGAATACATTCTTCCCGGTTCTTGTGAAGTGCAGCCCATCCCTTGTCAGAAGCCCTTCATGTAGGTAATGCAGACAATGATTTAGGAATCCACAGTTCCCTTAGTGGCACCAACTCTTAAGCTAATGGTTCATTTCTAAAATTCTTTGTTCCCTTATTGGATTTTGATCTATCATTGGAAGTACAGATGGCAACACCACTTGTGCTCCTAACTCCCTAACTTTCTTGTGTAATTTGTAATTTCTCAAAACAAAAATCAGGTTCATTGTTGTGTTGTTCATCCCTATATGAAGGAGGAGAAAGGGGAAGTAATTTGTGGGCTTATTTTTGTAAGATTCTCAACCACATCTTAGCTTTTTACTCCAGGGAGACAACATACCTCCCTAAATTGAATATCTGCTCTACAGATGGCTGGTTCTGTTCCCTTGAGAATTGAATCTCCTATCATCAACACTCACTTTTTTTCCCTAGGGAACTTTGAGCTACTTTTCTTCTTTTCACAGCAGCACTTTATGATGCCCCTTTTGTAGGGATACTTGATGACGCCTCTTTTCTAGGGACACTTAATGATGCTTCTTTCCCAGTGTCTACATACTTTCTTTCAGGGGGAGGTTATGAAATTGATTGCTCAGCTCCAACGGGGCTGGACTAGAGAACAGGGCTATTTTTCTTGGTTGCTGTTTTCTTCTATGAGTGACATGTTTTCATCAGTCTTCCTCTAAAGCAGGCATGTCAAACTGCTGGCCCATGGGCCGGATGCATAATACTGAAACCATGCCTACCCCACTGCCGGCAATGGGGGGAAAGTTGTGATACATTGCGCGATGTCACGTGACATTGCAAGTTTGACATGCCTGCTCTAAAGGTTCATATGGAGGCTCATTTTTTTAAGAAGTTGTTTGTTCCTTATTATGTTCAATATGAAGATAGTCTTCTTGCTTAGGTTGGAGTTTCTCATTTTGTAGGTTGAGATTCAGAGTGGCTAGAATTGCCTCTAGACCAGGGGTAGGCAACCCAAAACACTCAAAGAGCTACTTGGACCCGTTTCCCACTGAAAACAAAACACTGGGAGCCGCAAAACCCTTTTGATATCTAAAATGAAGATAACACTGCATATATCCTTTTTTACCTTTACCTTTCAGAGTATGTGATGTCTGCCTGCAAAATATGCTCCTAGATTGGAGCAAAACGCAGAACAGTCTGATTTATCCTATACTTGGTAGACCGGGTGCTCCAGCCAACACACACACACACACACACACACACACACATATATATATATATATATATATATGTAGTAAAAACAAATAAGCTCGATCACCAGGATAACATTAAACCAAAAACTGTTTAATACAAGTGCTGAGCTTTTGTCGGCCAACACTGCCGACATCGTCAGAGCATAAAAGCAAGGTTACTCGGAGTTCTCTTATATAACCGGTCAACTCTGCACTCGGCTTTTTGAACTGGTCATTGGTCCACTCATCATCTCTAGTTGTTTTCTTTTTAAAGGGCACACGTTTGCTGCTACGCTAATAGTTTCCAAGGTTGCTGTTCTCTCTTCCCCTTTTCTCCCCCCAATCCCTTTCCTCGTGCACATCCAGCTGTCAAGTTGTACAGGGCGCTTTTGCTCACTCTCCCCCCTCGCCCCCATCCCGGGACCTATCTGTTCCTCCCCAATTGGGCTGCCAGCAGAATGTACGTTTGGCGTAGTTCTCTTGCTCCTCTGTCCTGCCACTCTTGTGCATGTATGAGCGTCCAGGAGCCGGCCTGTCAAGCGGGTCTGGGCGTTCGTCCAGGCGGTCTCCAATGGGCATGCTCTCACGTGCACTCCTCTACTTGAGAGTGCTGTCACTTTTTGGAGGTGCACACGGGCGCGTTGGGGGTCTCCCTCTAGCTGCTCGCTCTCGTTGTCTTTCCTCTCCCCCACCACTCACCATCATCGTGCATCCATTGCCAAATCGTCCGCTGGGTGTGCTTTTAACCCGACTCCACCATTCGCCAACTCTCTTGCCTTTCTTGCATGGACATCCCAAGCACACACACCCCAACCCACCTTACAAAGAGAGGAGAAAAGAGCGATGAACGCGGATGACGTGGATGGGTGGATGACAGCCCGCGAGATACTTACACGCATGCCACACTTCCGTGAGTGAGATGAGAGTGACGACACACCCCACCGACAACCTCGTAACAGATGCTCGTGAGCGATTGATAGAAAGGCAACCCTTGGGAGTCTACATGTGTGCAAGAAAGGCAAGAGAGTTGGCAAATGGTGGAGTCGGGTTAAAAGCACGCCCAGCGGATGATTTGGCGATGGATGCACAATGATGGTGAGTGGTGGGGGAGAGGAAAGATGATGAGAGTGAGCAGCTAGAGGGAGAACCCCAACACACCCGTGTGCACCTCCAAAAAGTGACAGCACTCTCGAGTAGAGGAGTGCATGCGAGAGCACGCCCATCAGAGACCGCCCAGACGAACGCCCAGACCCGCTTGACAGGCCGGCTCCTGGACGCTTATACATGCACAAGAGCGGCAGGACAGAGGAGAAAGAGAACTACGCCGAACGTACTTTCCGCCAGCAGCCCCATTGGGGAGGAACAGATAGGTCCCTGGATGGGGGCGAGGGGGGAGAGTGAGCGAAAGCGCCCTGTACAACTTGACAGCTGAACGCGCATGAGGAAAGGGATTGGGGGGAGAAAAGGGGAAGAGAGAACAGCAACCTTGGAAACTATTAGCATAGCAGCAAACGTGTGCCCTTTAAAAACAAAATAACTAGAGATGATGAGTGGACCAATGACCAGGTCAAAAAGCCGAGTACAGAGTCAACCGGTTATATAAGAGAACTCCCAGTAACCTTGCTTTTATGCTCTGACGATGTCGGCAGTGTTGGCCGACGAAAGCTCAGCACTTGTATTAAACAGTTTTTGGTTTAATGTTATCCTGGTGATCGAACTTATTTGTTTTTACTACATGGCTCGACCCATCGCGACCCCATGGACAACATTCCTCCAGTCCTTCCTGTCCTCTACCATCTTCTGGAGTCCATTTAAACTCATGCCTACTGCTTCAGTGACTCCATCCAGCAACCTCATTCTCTGTCGTCCCCTTCTTCTATTGCCCTCAATCTTTCCCAGCATTAGGCTCTTCTCCAGTGACTCCTTCCTTCTCATTAGATGGCCAAAGTACTTGAGTTTCAACTTCAGGATCTGGCCTTCTAAGGAGCAGTCAGGGTTGATCTCCTCTAGGACTGACCGGTTTGATCGCCTTGCAGTCCAAGGGACTC